>VNJU01006438.1:0-47193 GCA_008042675.1 Drosophila seguyi | reverse complement strand
GGACAGACGGACATGGCTAGATCGACTCGGCTGTTGATGCTGATGAAGAATATATATACTTTATAGGGTCCGAAATGTCTCCTTCACTGCGTTGCAAACTTCTGACTAAAATTATAATACCCTGCAAGGGTATAAAAATCAAAAAATGTGTTATATATTATATTAAAGTTTTTAATGTAGTAAGCAGATTTGTTAACCAAATTAAAACTGACATAGAAAGGTGCTTCATATTAAATTTAATGTTTTTATGACTTGGTTAAAGGTTATGGTCTATTAAAACATTGATTTTAAAAAAATTAGGTATTAGATGTGGAAGAACTTCGATAAAACCATCAATGCCTCGGTGTTTAGGAATTTGTTAATGCTCCGATGGCTTTACAACATCTACCGTGAATATCTGAAACAAATTGTAAGTTAATCAGTCAGATACTCGGGAACGTCGCCGTTGACATCGACACCGTCCGAGAAGCGCCAAAAGAGGGAGCTCTTGCCCACACCGATGGCCCCTACGATCAGGATCTTAAACTTGTAGTCACACATTTTCCTCGAAGGTTAGCAGTTTCCGGACCGCGGGGTACTGGCTCAAGGAAATCGGGGACTTTGGCCCCAATGATGTCAGCCTCATTGTGGTGGGCACCAAGAACGACGAGTCGGAGAAATGCCAGGAGACCCAGTTTAATGCGGGTCGATATGTTAAGCAGTATGACCTCTTTTTTACAGAGACATCGGCCAGGAATGGCACTAGTGTAAAGGTGGTCTTCAACACCTTAGCGGTGGAAATTTTACAACCGCTTGGAGCTCAAGCTAAAAGCATCATCATCGACACCTTCCGAGAAGGTAGACAATGGAGATTGCCTGCATTTATGGCAGAAGGCAGCCAAGAACAAAAGCGTTGGCGCTGGCGAAGGCGATGTCGAGGCGATGTTGCCGCTAACACAGGATTTATATTAAGCATATGTAAACAGCTCTTGATTTTCCATTAAAAATAATAAGTAATACAGTTTATTTTCAATATTTACGAGCTTTAAACTTTACAAAATTTTGAATTGTTCCCCATGTAAACAAAGCACTCACATTTTTTACTTTGACGCCCTGGTACAACTACTATACTTTAATTTATCGCATGATCTTAGACTATCCACTTATAAAATCAAAACACGTAAAGCTTTTTATGAAAGTTTTGAATATTTTCCTAGAAATGTGCAATTTTCCAGCATCTTTTTTGTGATGTAAAATTTTTAAGCACCGACGCATTCATGTTTCTATCCATGTTCCTCCACTTTTAATATTGGAATTTTTCCAAATCGAAATAAGTCGATATTTTTTAAGATAATTTTTAAGGCAAATTAAAGTTTGAAATGACCAAGTAATAATGCCGTTAAATTCAATATGAAGAACTTTTCTTTGTCAGTTTAAATTCGGTTAATAAATCAGACTGCTTAAATTTATCATAATATTAATAAATTTTCCTCCTTTTTTGACATTTAAAATGTTTTAAATATTTGTTTAATTTTAGTTTTCAAAGAACACCGGCCAATCGGCTCACCTGTTGATACTGATCAAGAATATAAATGACTGAACTTGTTACACCTTAAAAAGGTATTCTAACAGCTGAAAATTAGTACATTAGGTCTGTAGATACAAATAAAACTATTTAATTAAATTAAAAGTTGGTTGTACTAATGTTCTCTTGGCTAAGTTACCCCTATTTTAGATTTAATTTCAAAGGCAAGCGAAAACTTTATAAAACAATTTGAAATAATAAAAACCTTTAGGCTTCGAATACAAATTAACATAAAAAAAAACAAAACAAGAACATATACATCTAAACTTATTAATCAAAGAATTTGAATAATGACGAATATGTACAATCAACAAATCTTTGGCACCAATGAAAACGCCAAGAATTGCTTTCGGTTCCTGGCTGTATTCGCATGAATGACGGCCAAGAGTTGCCTTAACTCCTCAATGGGTGGCGTTCATTTGGCAGTTAAATCTATTTTAAATAATTTAAGCACCGACGCATTAATGTTTTTATCCATGTTCCTCCACTTTTAATATTCGAATTTTTCCAAATCGAAATAAGTCGATATTTTTTAAGATAATTTTTAAGGCAAATTAAAGTTTGAAATGACCAAGTAATAATGCCGTTAAATTCAATATGAAGAACTTTTCTTTGTCAGTTTTAATTCGGTTAATAAATCAGACTGCTTAAATTTATCATAATATTAATAAATTTTCCTCCTTTTTTGACATTTAAAATGTTTTAAAAATTTGTTTAATTTTAGTTTTCAAAGAACACCGGCAAATCGGCTCACCTGTTGATACTGATCAAGAATATAAATGACTGAACTTGTTACACCTTAAATAGGTATTCTAACAGCTGAAAATTAGTACATTAGGTCTGTAGATACAAATAAAACTATTTAATTAAATTAAAAGTTGGTTGTACTAATGTTCTCTTGGCTAAGTTACCCCTATTTTAGATTTAATTTCAAAGGCAAGCGAAAACTTTATAAAACAATTTGAAATAATAAAAACCTTTAGGCTTTGAATACAAATTAACATAAAAAAAAAACAAAACAAGAACATATACATCTAAACTTATTAATCAAAGAATTTGAATAATGACGAATATGTACAATCAACAAATCTTTGGCACCAATGAAAACGCCAAGAATTGCTTTCGGTTCCTGGCTGTATTCGCATAAATGACGGCCAAGAGTTGCCTTAACTCCTCAATGGGTGGCGTTCATTTGGCAGTTAAATCTAATTTAAATAGATCGATGGTTTGCTCGCCGATTCGGCGAGGTATTTATATATGGCACGTAATTCATTTTCCATTGGCCGGAGATTGCAGCCGCGTCAATCGTCGCAGCGGGAACTTATCATTTCAAAGGTCGATGGACGCGCAATAATAACAAAGGGAAGGGGGGAGGGAGAAAATGGAGTATCGATGGGAAATCAAAGCGGAGGAAAATGGAAGATACGGTTTAATGGTTTCCTTTGTCTGTGTTTTCGTTCCTCTCTGTGCACCCATACTTCCAACACCCTTTATTCTAGCTTCCCCCCAGTTCTTTCCAATTTTAAGAATTTGTAGAATTTTCTTGTGACTTCCTGCCTCTTGAACTGCATCCTTTTTGTTTGCTTTTATTTTGCTTTTAACCTAAAACCTTTTCATATCTGCACTTAACGGCGATGCTGATTTATAAGGTTCTCTTAGGTAATAAGACTTTATTAAACCAGAGATTGTGTTCAACTGACACTTCTAACTAAACCCTTGACAAAGCTTGTTAAAATTTTTAAGTGTAAGAACCCAGTTCCCAGTTGGACCATTATATATCATCGTATATATATTTCTGATCCTTGCAAAACTATCATTATGCAGATTTGTATTTGAAAGCACTTTCAGATAGTGTACAATTTTTAAAAAATCGAATTGTTCATGGTTTTTCCTTCCCTGGTGCTTTTCAGGCTCCTCCTATGTTCGTTCTATTTGTTATCTCAAGTTTTCCATTTTCCATTTTCCCCATACTTTCCCTCCTTTTCCATCCTCCACGATGCTCTTTCGTTGGTTTATCTCAATTAAAACCACGGCACTTTTTGTTTAGAAAGAGACGCGGGATCCAAAAAAAGAAACGACTGCTGAAGTAAGATTGGAATAAAGTGATGTAGCGTAAACAAAATGGTTAATGGTAAATCGTTTTCCCCATTTCCCAATTGCAGCATTGACTTCGGCCATTTTGTATCCAAATCTAAACTGTAGAAAACAAAAACGATTTAAGTTTTTGTTAATTTATGCCATGTTGCAGGGTTTTTTTATTTTATTTTTTGATTGCTTTTGCTTTTACTATTTGAAACTGTTTCAGTTTTTACGTGTATTATTAAGAGATATGTAATGCATATTTACATTGAATAAATCAAATGACTAAAATGTTAGGAAAAATAAGAAAAAAAAATAGTACACTTACACATTAACAGCTACATATTACATCAAGATATATATTTGGGGGCTTTTATTATTTTTTGCAAACAAATTCATAAAATTATGAACTAGACTAAAAAAAAAAATAATGATAATTGTAATTTTAGTTGTAAAATACTTGTAATACTTGTTGCATTTTTTTTTTTTGGTATTCTTTGCTGCTAATACTTGATCCTAACTGCTGGGGTCAAGAATATAATCCGGGGCACTGATAGTTGAAGGATAAACTCGTAGACTGTTTGATCTCCTTGAAAGATCTGACCTAAAATAGGGAAATTATGTTTACTTTTATCCACTTGTAACCATAGTCGCAGCTATAAAATTAAGTTAAGAGCTGGAAAACTATCGATGCTTATCGATTTCAAATCGATTTCCTCAATCCGAAATAAGGGATAACTAACTTCTTTTGGGTTAACTGCTGCTTCATACATGTTTAATCGTTGATTTCAAAATTTCCTTCAATTCGAAAAAGTCGAACTTTCTGCTAGATCTGCAACGTTTTTATCCTGTCCGATTCAGACTCATATTCTTGACTCTTGCGGGGATTCTTAAGAGGGGCGCCAGGTCCATGTACCTTATGGGAACTATGCAAATGATTTCTTAATGATTTTTGTTGTTCGCCCTTAAAAGGGTCGCATCATCTGGTGATGGGCCGCTGAGCCATAGAAGCTGGGGTAACTGGCTCCCATTCCGTAGGCGGCGGCTGCCGCGTGACGCGAAACCTTCAGCTTATCATAGGCGCTGGCATATGGGCCATGCCCGTGCCCGTGCCCGTGCCCGTGTCCATGTCCGTGACCATGGTGATAGTGGGCGGCAGCAACAGCCGTTGCATTGTGGTGATAGATGGCTCCAAAGTTGCTCTGCTCCTGGGCATAGGGTTGCCCGATGCTCGAGTAGATGTTGGCCGCCGCCATCACCTGGGTGGCTCCCGTGCCGGCAGCCGGCGAGGCTGCCGTTGCCGTTGCTGCTGCAACGGCTGCCAGCGATGTCGCTCCTGCTGGTGCCGCGGCCGTTGCTGGCGGGGACGCGGAGCTAGTGGAGTGCGGCGTTAGGGGATGATGGGGCTGGTAGGCGTGGTGATACCCCCCATACTGGCCTCCGTTCTGTACCTGCTGGTGCTGCTGGTGGAGGTGCTGCTGCGCCTGCAACGGTTGCTGCTGCTGCTGTTGCTGGAGTTGCTGATGCTGCTGCTGCTGCTGCTGGAGCTGCTGCTCCATCTGGTAGCCAAGGAGATCCGGCGAGTTGCCGGAGGTGGAGCTGCTGGAGGGCGTTGCTGGGAGCTGCTGCTGCAGCTGTGCCTGCTGCTGCTGCTGATCTGTCACCAGGTCGGTGCAGCCGAGACTGAAGTGGCTGCCCGCTGCCGTTCGCTCCTTGAGTTGCTGCTGCTGCAGTTGCTGTTGCTGCTGCTGTTGCTGCTGCTGCTGCTTCATGCGAGCCTGGCTTTCGTGGCTCATGCTGGACATGCTGCTGCCACTGCTGCCGGTTCTGCAAGTGCCACAAATAGGTAAGTCAATTGATATTGAGTAAAGTTATTCATTTGAAAAACTGAATCTGTAACAAGCGGACTCTGCTAGATCGACTCGACTGCTGCTGCTGATCAAGAGCATCTGTGTGAGCATCAGACTCAAAACCTTGAAGTTTGAAACAAAAAAAAAAACCCCAAATGATTTGGAGTATTTTTCTGTAATAAACAACTCTAAGCACTGTCGTAAACAATTGAGCATTGCGGGCCTCTGATTTGTTTATACTATGCTACGCGGCTGGGGCTTCCAATTCGACAAATATGAAACGAAATTAATTGTTTATGCCGCCGGCGCATCTGTCAGCCTTCGCGTCAGCATCATCATCAGTCGGGCTTCTGTTCTACATTCTGAAGTTCTTTTGTTTTTTGAGTTATTGTTTCTTCTTTCTTAGTTTTTCATTTTTCATTTTTTTTATTTGGTATTTTCGATATATTATTGTTTGCGACGCGTCGGCAATTCCGGGAAAGTCTTTGCCCGTCGACCGACTGTCTAGTTCCACTTGCACTCTCTCTCGAGTTTGAAGCGTTTGGGAAAGGGGCTTGGGATATGGAGATAGATAAAAAGTTATGGGCGGCAGCTGGGACGCACAAGATGCTATCTGATATATAGGTCAATTTAAAAGAAAATATTTCCACCGACTTCGTGTTGGAATGGTTTTATACTCGGTACTTGGAAGTTCGAAGAGCAATCAAGTCAAAACCGAATTTACCAGGCAAAAGTTGGCATCTCTGCCCTTTGTAAGTTTACCTATTTTGATCAGCATCACATGGGGAGTCTATATAGCCAATAAGTGGCTAAATAATGTTACTAAACGTTACTCAGAATAAGCCACAACCATGAATATGTAATGGTATTATTAAGTTTGTCAGGTATTTACTTTTCCAATTTTTGTTAGATTTCCATAGATGACTTTTAAAAGTATCATGATCAACAGCCGAGTCGATTTTGCCAGTCAGTTTTAAACCTATTTGCCACAATAGTCTTCTTGAATAATAAATTTGTATAGCTTA
The DNA here is from genome assembly GCA_008042675.1 of Drosophila seguyi. Lineage (NCBI taxonomy): Eukaryota > Metazoa > Arthropoda > Insecta > Diptera > Drosophilidae > Drosophila > Drosophila seguyi. The sequence goes on along the minus strand of VNJU01006438.1, from coordinate 40,675 downwards.
ATATGTCGGATAGAGACAGATTGGAAGATAATATCATATAGCTAACATGGGAAGGATAAGAAAATGATTAAATATAGTTATAGCTTTTTTGTTTTCAACTTTTTTCCATCTACTCCGTAGCACATAAATTGTTTCTATGATTTGAATTTAATTTCAATTTTAATTGACATAAAATCGAATAAAGCATCAATAGGAACCATATGGTATAAATAGGTGTATTTACATTGTACATACAAAACTTCCGAAAAAGTTAATTTTTTTACAATTTAAAAATGTGAAATTTGTTCAAACTCTGACAAGTAGTACTTGGGCCGACAGCTAAGCCAGCAAAAGTTCAGTGTTTTTATACCCTTGCAGGGTATTATAATTTTAGTCAGAAGTTTGCAACGCAGTGAAGGCAACATTTCCGACCCTATAAAGTATATATATTCTTGATCAGCATCAACAGCCGAGTCGATCTAGCCATGTCCGTCTGTCCGTCTGTCCGTTTGTCCGTCTGTCATTAATTGTACACCTCTAGTAATAATATGATTTCAATATATTGTATAAGGGATACAAAGAAAATGTAAATCTAAGTCTCTAGTTCGGAAACCCCTAAAAAGCAAATCAAAAGATTAGATCGCAATAAAGAAATGACGATTTGCTGTGGTTGCCAATAGACATGTTTATATTGATAAATAATAGAGAGTGTTACTTACACATCATTGGTGCCATCGTCCCGAAAACCTTTGGCAAATGGATTGCTGGAAATCTTCAACTGTGTCACCTGCGGACGGAGGAATGTAGAAAGAGTATTTTTATTTGACAGGCTGACTGGGGGTGTGGGAATTATGCCAGCAATGCTGGAAACAAAAACAAATAAATTAGATTCCCCAACAAATTAGAGAAAAATGTTTACAACTGGAAAATATGCCTGCCATGGCTGCGGCACCAGAAGACGCGGAAAATGATTTGCAATAAACTTGAAGGGGGTGAGCTGAGTGTTAACACCCACATGGAGCACATAAATAATTTAAATACTTTCCTAGCATGTCTGGCGGTATTTATAGCAAATGTTCTCGGGCAGCGATTACCCGAGCCCCGAAAAAATATACCCCGTCACCTGCTAAAATTATGAATTATCCGCAAGACAAATACGAGAATTCAACACCCCAGAGTCGCTGTGGTTCGTCATTGAACTGAAAACCGGCGATAAGGTATTGACCACCCCGATCCACTTGCGATATTCCCTGGAATCGAACACTGAGGCCTCTGTCTACCCATATCTTGTTGCAAATAAAGCCAGACTTTTGTGTATTTTTCCCCCTTACTCCCAGTAACACTGACGCGAACCTTAGTCACTTTCTGAGACAGTGTCCAAATTTTCGCAGCACCAAGTGCAGAATAGAGCTCTATTCTTGGAAAAATACTTATCGCAAGTCGCACTTAGTTTTCCTGGATTTTATTTTGGTGCTAAATAATTTAATATTGATATTGATATGCCTGAAAGCATTTCAGGGAACACATATTTTAAAACGTCACAATACTTTTAGTGGGATCTCGGGAAACAAATATTGTTATGCATGTGAATCAGAACCTTTTGTAGTTATGTATCCCCATATTTATATAAACATCGAATTCCCCAGCTGTGTTCGGATTGAGCTAGGGTTTTTCTACAATCCGCAAAAATTAACTCAACTATTTTAAAAAAGAAACTTATATTTACTTAAAATATAAAAAATAAACATGCAATAAATACTTACAATAAAACTTAGAAAGACATTATATTATAATTAAAAGTTAAAATGCTCAAAATGAATTCTAAACATATTGCCGAATAAATTTCCAAACTAATCTCTATTTCTTAGGGTATCCCTGGGTCGATGTCCGATTATTCCTGGGTTGGCATATATATTAGCGTTATATATAATGAAATATATTTGTGCGGCTGTTGTTCGGGCCCGAGCTTTGCCCGCTTGCTTTGCTCGTTATAAATTATGGGAAAAACATAAACAATGAGGCCAAAATGGCACAAAATGGTCGCGGCCTCTTGTTTGGTATTTGGTATGCAAAGGGAAAACCAGAAGCTGGAATAATTCGAGGGGAAATGCACGGGGACGGGCATTGGGCAATTAGTGAGGAGAGAATTTACGAGGAACCCAAGAGATCTCTGGACTGTCTGAATTAGAAATTTGAGTGCAAAGGACTGACTATTTAGGGTGCTAAAAACAGCAATTATAATTATTGAAATTAATTAAGTCAACTCACCCGCTGATTCTGATAGGCAGTTACGGCCGTAAAGCTTGTCTCCGGAAAGATGAAAGTGCGGAAGTGACTGGAGTGTTCGTTTTCATCCAAGGACGTGTTCTTCGGCGGCAAATACACCAAGTGGAATCTGGGCTGATAGCGATGCATTGAGTTCAATATGATCTTAAGGATGAGCGAGGAGAAATAATAGGAAAACAGAAATTGATTTAAGGAATTCTCGTTTAAATCTCAAATTAAAGAATAAAGAAATACTAGAGGGAATTATGTAATAACTTATAGTAACCAGTCTATATGTGTTTAAATAAGCATATATTTTAAATTAAATGTGACTAGTTCTATGATAATAAATTAGTACAAATTATAAATTGGATTAAATTCCAAGAAACTAAGCTTCGAAGCAAACTATTATAGACTTTAATTCAAAGGGATTCTAAAGGACTGTTTAAAGCTCAACCTAATTTCAGACTTGGATCAACAACTGTATCACTCACATGTCCATTTTCGTCCAGCTGATTGTTGGTGAGCTTCAGTTTGTCGAAGGACACGATCTGTTTCATCCAATTGGAGCCGGCAGCAGGTGAGTCAGGATGCACGTGGATTCTGGGCGGGGAGATGGGATCCGCCTTGCCAGCCACCACCCAACAGGAGCTATTCAAGGAGCATTATAATGAATAAATAGAATGAACAGTAGATTCAATATAATAGGTAAAAGAATAAACTCCAATTCTTTTGGGTTTTACCTATATTTATTCAATTAATTTTTAGGTAGATGGGCATGACTTACTTATGGAAGGCGTAGCGGTATCGCTTGTCATCCATGGGCACAAAGTCCATCATGCAAATGTAGGTGGCATGGGGATCGAGGCCTCCGATCCGCACCTGGAAAGTGGGAAACATGCGTCGACCCGTCTTCGTGATGATCATCTCGGTGCCCTGGGCATGGAACTGGTCCCACAGGGCCTTCGTTTCCAGCACAACGATGGCCTGCGCGAGGGATGGATGCACGGGCTCCGCTTCCTTGACAACAAACAATGGGTTTGGAATAATTTTAGAACTTCTTGTTGTTTATTTTATGGGTAGGTAGATAGGTATTATCTTATTTAGTTATTTTAATTTAATTTATTTACATTTAATTTAGCTTACCCCTTTTCCGATGTTGTTGCTGCTGGCTTTTCCCGAGTTACTCTCCGTGCTGTTGTTGCTGTCTTTTTTGTGTTGGCTTTTGTATTTCTTGGAGGCAGGTCCTGCCGCCGCCCCCGTCGTCGCCGCCGATGCCGACGATGCCGATGTGGCTGCTGCACCCGCTGATGCTGGTCCTGACGTCGCCTCACTGGTGGCGCCGGGATAATCGGGGAGCAGGGACTGCTCCTGGCAGCTGGCATGGGATTGGGGATTGCTGCTAGAGTGGCTGCTGTTGGAGTGACTGCTGTTGGCAGTGCCAGTGCTGCCTGTGCTCTGAGTCTCGATGTCCGCCAACTTCGCATCAATCTGCTCCAGCGGCTTGTAGGAGCTGCGATCCTTGCCCGCCGTCTGGATGCAGGCTGCAAGTGTCGTTTTGTATTATTATTTTTCAAGAGCTTCTAAGTAATATACTTATTTAAGAATTTCCTACTTAAATTTCATCTAAAATCGTTACCTCTAGGTCAAAAGAGTGCAAACGGAGAAACAAGGGGAGATACTACAGATTTATGTGTTATATATAATATATATATGTGTATTTTATAAATATATTGAAAAAACACGGTTGTGCCAGTTTATATCTAACACAGGCCGGCAAGTTTTTAGAACCAAGAACCGGAATACACTTCTTCGAAGGTTTTGAAGAGCTGAATTCAGAATTCAGAAAATCTAGTATATGTCAGGTTTTCGTGATATTTTAGCCTAAAAGTGCAAAACGTAATTTTTTGTTGATAATTTTAAGGTGCTGTAACTTCTCTACGGTACGTAGTTCGTAGTGAAATTCCTGTCTTTGCCCAACAAAAATCGTTTTTTAAATTTGAGAACGGGATGATTGGTTTCCGAAACATTGTCCTTTTTTCTAACTATCCGCCACAGTCAGGAATATATATAATATATTCTTTTAGTCGTTTGATATCCCTTACAATATTACAAATTCTAAAAACATTATAAAAGGAATATAGGTCAAAGTAGACAAAAGTATGTTGATAAATGATACAAATATAATTTTTGTATTACCCTATCGTTTCTATGAAAACTATTTGATATAGTCGTCTGATATGGCTGATATATGTAGCTTAAAAACTGAAAGGCTAGTTCGCATTATAGCGGACAATTCAAATCGGCAGTTGGAATTGCAAACTTCTGCTCAAAATGATGATTCCCAAAGGCAAACAAAAACCAGTTTTTAAATTATGTTTAATATATTAAGGCATAATAAGTTATTTATTTATTAAACAAATTTATAAAGCCATAGAAATGCTTCACAAAATCGTTAAGCTAATCAACTTAAAATTGCAAAATTGCAAAACAACATTTAACTACCTAAGGTACCAAAGACTTTCTTACGATTCAGGGAAATTTTAATAGTATAATTTATAAAAATTGTTTAAAATGCACTGCTTCATTTGCAAACATTTTGTATATCATTTATTAATTGCAGATTGATAAATAGTAGTATTAAAGTATATTAAAATGTATTTGACATATAACCTCAATAGAACCGATTGAAAAATAATTCGAAAGAGTAATTTACTGCGAACTATAGGCACTCTTTACAAGATACAATTACGGTTCTAATTGAATACAAATCTAACTCCGTCATCATGCATATACTAGCTCTAGTAATTTTCGTTATTTTCGTTCACAAATAATTTGATTTAATGTGGGAAAAGGAATATACTTTTAAATTCACTTGCCATCTTTTTAAATCGAAAGAAACTTTTGAAAGTGAAACTTCAGGCACCGAAAACATTAGAAACTTGTGAATATAAATACGCTCGCAGAATATCTACTATTTTCCATTGATAAATTATGTTTTTAGTTTATGACTTATCATATTTCTGCTGTAGAGCTAAATAATTCTATGAGACAATCCAGGGAAATCGTCAAAAATCTTTTCTTCAAATATATTTATTTTTCATACATTACCGATAATGTTTTTTGTTTATTTAATCGACAACTGGCCCAGGTGTTGGGCTAAATTTCAAACAAGCTTTGGCTACCCAAAGTTAGCTTCGTAATTTCGTAATTTTAATTGGCAGTTCTTTTTTTAATAAACCAAAATATTTTAAAACTCTACCAACTATTTTTTTAAATATTTAGTTTCTAATTAAAAGGTTTTGTTTTTTATTTTGGTCTAAAGAAAACAATAGTTTAAAAACAAAGAAAATAAAATGAAAAGCGAAGTCGAATTTTCGATAGACCACGTGAAAAACTGGTGCCTGACAAATGGGTGGAATATATTTCCCTATAAATCAAATATGTCGCACATGGTATACGTCCGCAGCGAAAAAGAAACGTGAATGGATTTATATATAGCCGCCGAGATTGGCTAATTTCACATTTGATGTGATTTATGCGATTTAAAGTGGAAGTGAGACGCCACGCCGGCGCAGATACGGAAGGAATTCCTGCGATTCCGACAGAGCCAGGACCTGGGCGATGCCATAGTCGTCCCATATAATGAGCCGACTTTCGCAACAAATGGGACAACATATCCAATTATAAAAAGGCGTCAGGCAGAGGCTGCTGATTGAGTTGCCCGCTCTAAATTTAGGTTCCCCTCTCTTTTTTTTGTAATTTCTTTTATTTATTTTGTTTGTTTGTTTTTTTTTTTGTTTGTGCTTTTGTGTTTTTTTTTTTGAGGGAATAAGTACGCCTGGCGGTCGCGAGTAAATTTTGCAATTAATTGTCGCCGTCTCCTGAGAGTTGTGGCATCGCTGCCAATGACCCATGACAGGTCGCTGTTTTATCGCTTAATGAGACGCTATTTTTTTATGTTTCTTTGTGTTTTTTTCCGCACATCTCCTGTACTGTACCGCTTCACGAATGAATTCTAAAATCAATTACCGTTTGGCACAACAAATCGTTTTTCTGTCACATCAAACAACAACAACGGCCAGCCGGCCGGCGGAAAAATGCCACTTGAGATTCTCGGATCCCGGAATTCGGAGCTAATTGCTCTGGTTTTCTGGTTTTTTGGTCTTGTGGCTTCTCGTTTTCCCATTGTTTGTTTCGCCGAACTGCCATGGTCCGTGTATTTTGGTAATTACTGGATCGGAAACTAAATCCGGCAGAGGAAAGACAGACTCTTTCCTTGTGGGTTCCTTCAGGCTCTAACAAATGATCGGATCCGGATCAACAATTAGATTTTTTGTATTGCAGCAATGAACTATGTTTATAAAATAAATTACATTTTTATCAAGTATTTAGTAACTATTTATAAGTGTAATTAATTATAACAGGAAAAACCGATTGACTCTTGTACTTTTATAGAAAACAAAAATTAATAAATATCAATACTATTTATGTTATTATTTGCAAGAGTTTCCAATTGTTCATTTAATCGTGCAATTAGTGTGCATTTTTATAAAGTTTTTTAAATGGGAAAAGAGAGTTGGGGCAAGTCCACAGCCCATATCCTGTTGTTAGAGAACGAGACATTATTGTTGGGATTAATTTCAAAGCAAAGCTTAAGCAAGAATTAGAAAATGTATCATACCGATTGTACAGTATACTCCATATGCATATATATAATATGTTTTCAGTTTTTTAACTTGAATTTCCTTTGATCGAGAAAATAACAATCTTTTCACCCTAAGGTTGTTACATCTTAATTTTACCTTTCGCTTTTAAAATTTTATATTATATTATTTTCCTGTCCCTGAAAATACCAGGAGGAGACTAGAATTGTTTGGTTTTTGCTCGAATATGCCTAATTGTTATATATGCTATGAACGATAAACATAAAAAGCTTGGATAGAAAATCTTCTTAATTCGAATACTTTCTGAGCATAACAGCCTTAACTTCCTTATGGCTTACGCACATGTTTTTAAATGTAGTTAAATATTTTCCTTAAAAATTAAGAAAATAAGAGAAAAAAAAACTATAACAATGATCTTACAATATTTTTTCTTTTGCCATTTCCTCGATGTATGTAGTATATTTCAAACTGGTCTATATGATTAAGGGCCTTTTTCTAATCATTGTGTTAAAATTATGCGAACAAACAAGGTCATGCCAAGCAGCTTTCGATACTTTGACCTCAGTGATTTGTGATGAATGTTTTCCAATTAGCAATGTATAGATTAAGGTAATTTTGTTTGTGAATCTGTGTAACTATCAGGGCCTTTGAATGCTAACCGTACACAAGAAGCTCAATTCTTTGCGAACTATTTCAGGTACATTTCTAAGCAATGATACAAATTTATACGATTTTTTCGCGTTAACGTTATTTCGAAATCAAGTACATAATGCGCAAGTTTTTTTTTTTTAAAGGTTCTTACATACCTCCGGCACAAGAAAATTAGCAAACAATTTATTTTTTGTTTATTAAGAAATATAAGTATTCATATAATATAAGTAAAATATGCAAGATTGTGGATTTGATCCAATAATATCTAAACAATCGTCGTTCTTTTACCATGAGGCTTCTTTAAAGCTGCGACGGAGGCGAAAGTCCTTAAAGACAATCTATAAAAGTTTGCCCGAAATAAGAATATATTCTCATTATATTTTGTATCTCCCTGGAAATAAGGATATATTCCCCATACATTTCTATTTTTCTGCAGGCAAAAATAACAAAAGTTCAATTAGTTATTCAATTTAAGAAGAGTTCCCAAGACAGGCACTATTTCATATTATGTAGATATATATGAAGGAAGCTTAGCTATGGGTTTGCTGTTTCCACTTGGGAATTTCAACTTTTTTAATTATTTTTATCTGTTGTGGGCTATTTCCGTATATATATATTTTTTAATGCAAAATTTTAACAGTAAAAGTTCGGTATATGATCTATGAATAGTATAGAAGTGAAATGAAGTGGGACTACTAGGAACTCACCTTCGATTTGCTTCATGGGACTCAGGCCGCCGGACATGTAGGGCGTGACCCAGTAATCGTTGGCATAGCAGCTGTAATCCGTGAGGTTCGCGCCCAGGCCATTGTCCAGGAACTGCATCGAGGGCGTCATCATGGCACTAGCGCACTCCGTGGGACCCATCAGGTGAGTCATTCTACTTTGTATCGAGGATAGCTCGTGGCGCTCACAGGAAAAAAAAATCTCACAATATTCTTTATTCTTGGCCCATTTATATGGGTTTGATTTGTTTTGATCTCAAACGTTTTTCGCGCAGTTGTCAAATTTGGTTATTGCACACACACAGCATCACTCACTCGCGGCACTGAAAAAAAATTGTATTTGAAAGCCGTGGGGCTGTTGAAAAATCACCACAACCTTTCGCAGTTGTCAATCAGAATCAAAATCGAGATCGAAATACCAAAAAAAAGGAACAATTTTTGTGTTGTTTTCTTTAGGACTTTGCGGCAGTTGTTTTCTTAGCTTTAGTTTTTTATTTTAAATTTTACGCCTCGGTTTTATGGTCCGATTGCGTTGACTGGCGATTTTGTCTGTGTCCGTGATTGATCGCCAAATTGCCGCGATCGATCGATTGATAGACTTCAGCTTGTTTTATTTGTTTTCTTTCTGAATTCGCCTGGTCGAAGGCGTTGAGTTGTCTCAATTGCCACCTTCTTCCGGCCAAGTGCGAACTGATTTCCACCGCTGCACTATCCGTACGTATCTGGCATATTATCTCCGCCGATCCGTTCACAATCCCACACTGATACGGGCACTGATCTGATCACAGCGATCGCACATCACACATCCGTTCCGTCAAGCGTTTGTCCGCCGAATGAGAGTTCCCATCGTGGCCCGACACCGATCCCATCCTCTCGAGCCGTTTCTTCCCACCCACTAGTCCCTCGAGTGTCTCCCAGCCAATCGTCGGACAGCAGCATCCAAATTTAGACTTGATCCCAGTGCCAAGCGATCCACCAATGGCCGAGGCACCCGGATCTCTCCTCCTTTCGAGCTCTCCGCTTGGGCCTGCGTCGACATGTGTTGTCCCCTCCGAGTATTGTGCCTTGTAAGACGGACACTTTGAGAGAAATGCCCGGCAGAAACTAAAGTAGCGCGGCCACCAGATGTGTGGATACAGTGAAGATTGCATACTTTTTATAAAACTTTAAAAAACACGTCATTGAAAATAGAAAACGATGGGTTGACTGAATCAGGACACGATTTGAGAAACCTTTGCAGGTTTCTCAGGGGCACACCCTTACAGTTTGTAACTTGACCAAGTTGACCGGTACTATGAAAAAATTAATTTTATAATTTCTCATATTATTCTCTTAACCCATTTTCGATCCTTCCAATTGCCGCTATTTGATATAGTCCCCCAACGCATGTAAAATAAAAAGATTAATTCTGAAATGGTATAAAATTACCTCGGAATCAATTCGAAATCATTAATAAACAGCCAAGTATTTTTCTTATTATACCCAGAGCCTTTAGGGTACAAGGTTATTACAGTACATATTGTGAATTTGGTTCCTTAATTGATTAAAAATTATAAAAATATGGGGGAGTTATTTGACAATAAAATATTTGTTGTGGGACGACCGCCAACGGATGTTGCTGAGCAAGTTCCTAGCAACATGTGTCTATATTTGGATGTTCCGCAACATTTTTCTAGTAACAGCTTGGGAATATTCAACTTCTGCAACATGCGTGTAGTAGGTTGGTATCCATAGGGGAGGATGCTGCTGAACATGATCCTAGAACGATGCTTCATTTGTATGTTGCGCAACACATTTTGTGAATATTAAACATCTGCAACATCATGTATATTTTTGTTTGTAAATATAACCAAAGTATGTTGCTGAGCAAGTTCCTGGAAACACGTTTCTTTATTTACATATTGCGCAACATGTTTCGAGTGACACTTCGTAAACTCTCCATCGGTTTGTACTTGTTTTTAATTTTATTAATAAAAAATTGTTGTATATTTCACAATCATTATTATGGCAGCTTTAAAATATGGTGGTTTCATCGGACCTGGTCTGATCGACATACATACTATCTGCAATAAAACTAGGGCTATTTGGGTCCATATAGTTCTAAGATCGAGAGGCCGGTTAGCGTTGAAACGAATGCGCGGACATGACTAGATCGGCTCGACTTTTGTTGTTGGTCAAGAAAATATATATGACTTGAAATATCCGGTATGTGTCCTCCTTCACTGCTTTGCGTTTTGCCAGCCAGGGGATAAAACACAAGATGTGTTTTCTACCTTTTAAAAAATAAAAGGATACATTTTAGGAGTTATTTTTTATTGCAAATTAAATTTCTGTGTCTTACTTAGAAGACCACTCTTCACTGTAGCTTCTCCCGTATCTCTCTCCGCTTCGTTTCATGATTTTCTGTTTCGATTCTTTGAAGAATCACTTCTCTTTCTTTTCGAGGAGGCGTGGCCTGAGGAGAAGCAGAAGAGGGGCGAGGTGTGGTGAGTCTTCTCTTCTTATTTTTCTGTTTGTTTACTTTTCGTGGAAGGGAATGGGGAGTCATGGGCGTGACCGGGTGACGAGGGGGTGGCGGGCCTGAGTCATGCGCCTCATTTGGAAAACGCTTTCAATTTAACTGCGGCCAATGCGGTGCTCATGCTCATGCTGCACTGGATCTGATCCGAGGCCCGCGGTGGTAGTGCTACTGCCAGTGGCCATAAATACAAATTGCGCCATAACCTCGACACTAAATAAACCGTAAAGAGCAACGCGGAATCTTAAGGCAGAGGAATGGCAGGCACTGCAAAAAAATATCAACAGGAAAGTGTGATATAGTCCAGTAATTACATGCATGGACATATTATGTAAACTAGTATTGTATATTAACCAAAATGTTAATACAACATTCGAAAACCGTTTGAAATGTTGATTCTATCATTTGTTTTACTACGGTATGTGTTCGATTTTGATTCCTTAGTTTCCGATTAATATCGGTGATATCTTAAGTGGAAGGTGTCATTTAAAAAACAATGTTTTTGAATGCCTAAGGTCTTTAGAAAATTGTGCCAAAGTCTTACATCAGATAAACAGAAAACGCTTACGAAGCTATAGGTTGTTTATCGCGGCTCGTTTGGTGTTCAACGTTCGAGTATGAGCATCATAATATTAAAAATGCTCTCCTGAAAAGTGTCATTTCACTCTAAATAATCCAATCGTTTCGAAATTTTTATACAGCACCTCTTCAGCGAACTCTCCTGGTACTCACATCGTTTTTTACCACTCTAGTATAGTTTCATAGATTTCAAGTACCACGGATTTTCAGTACCACGGGATACTCGTCCTTTAACTATTGCACGGGTTATGCCAAATAACTCATAAGTAAACTAGTTCATGAAATAGAATAGAGAACAATTTATTTCTTAATTTATGTAAATTTTTTAATTTATGTTAATTTTTTTTTAACTTTCTCATTTTTGGTATAATATAAATCAACGTGGCTTTTTCAACTAAAGCGGGCATTAATTGCTAATTCATTTGGTTTGCAGCATTAGGAATATTCTATTTTATTGTAAATTTATAAATAAAAACTAGGCAATTAAAGAATACAACATTTAATGTCACTAGCCGCCGCTATCGCTGACCTTATGACAGATTTTCTGCGCTAAAAACAATGCTAAAAAATAATATATTTGAAAAACTTATTGTTGAAAAACTTTTTTGACGTGCAGGTGTGTGAATGGAACCAAGAGAGTGCGAGGGAGAAAGGCAGAGGCAGAGGCAGAGAGATCGACTGAGTGAAGGGGAGACGGAGATGGGGCTCCATTAAAATGGCGTCTGTTTGCTGTTAGATCCACGGGGACTCTGCCCTGCGGCAGAACTGAACCCTCCTTGGCCCCCCCTGGCAGCACAGAATCCAAACCGAAGCAAAGGGGTCTGCTTTCCATCAGCCACGGGCATTCAATTAACGGTAGGTACCTGGCCGGGGCCCGGACTTGGGCTTCCACCTGGGCGGATTTGTTTACCTTCCTCCTCCATATAAATCTCCGCATCCAGTTGCTCGCAGGATTTATCCATTATCCATTTATGGAACTGCCATTACTGGTTCTGTATCTGCCTCAGCTTCTGTTTGCCTCTGGTGGTGTTATGGGTTTTCCTTGATTTTCATTCCAATTCGTTCATTCGCTCAGATTTTTTGGTTCTGCCTCTGTTTACAATTAATTTGAGTTAAGTGGCTGCTTTCCCGAACGAATTTCGTTTGTTTTTTGGCATTTTCAGTACTCAGTATTAGGAACGATTTGATCCCAATCCCAAGTAGAGTCCATAAATAGCATATAAATTTGATAAATCGTTTTTGTATTGGCAGTGCCATGATTTTTTAATTATTTGTTTAGGCACAAACAGTTCGGATTTAATTATTACTGTTTGGGGAACTTACTTATACTTTGATAAGTGCGTAGATCCAAAAATTGTTATTAATTTACCCTCGATATAAATTAGAAAATGACAGAAAACTGCTGGCATTTAATATTAAATCAATGCTAACAATCGAAAGATTTTAAAATGCTTACTACATCTCAACAGCTGACAACTGAGCTTAGGTTACTGTAGACTGTCAGGCTGTCAGGCTGTCAGGCTGTCAGGCGGTCAAGGTGCCGCATTCCGTGAGCCTAATCTAACGATTTCAGGACACCAATCTCGGGGCGTTTTTAATTTACTTCAAATTCCAGAGCCTCCTATCCCCGGGGAAAATGCCGCCGCAGAGTGCCTTGGCTTTACAATATCATTTCGACAACGGCATTTCGGACGAGCAAGCTCACATTCAAATTTTCCTTGACCAGATCAGACCAATTCGAATTCGGCGCAAAATTGAGCCATTCCAAAAATGCGAAAGATGTTTGTCCACGTGGTGACCCGCGACGGACGAAAGACCCTCTACGAGCTGGATCACTTTGGGACCGTGGGCCAGCTGAAGGCCCGGATCGGGATGCACATGACCGTGCCCATGGGCTTCAGTCGGCTGACGTACAAGGGTAGCCTGTTGGAGAACCACAGTGTGCTCGAGGAAGTGGGCGTGAAGCGGATGTCCACGCTGCTCCTCTATTGGCAGCCGCTGGTCTTTACGCCCAAGCAGTTGCGCGAGCGGGAGGATGAGCTGGACAAGCTGGAGGAAATGCAGCGGGCGGGGGAGAGCAAGACGCAGGAGGCCGACCAAGAGCAGGAGGGCGGTACGCTTGATCCCGGCTCCGCCAGGGGCCACAAGCTCCATCTTTCGCTCGCCAGCCTCACCTGCGGCAAGTTGCCAGACATCGAGGTAGAGGACCTGGAGGATGTCACATCTATCTCCTCCAGCGAATTGGACTTTCTGGCACTCTACAGACGTCCAAAGAACGGAAATAAGTCCGACGACCTGATCGAGACTGAGGAGGAGCCCCTAGATCAGGAGCCAATTTTTTTGCCACCAAATGATGATCTGTTCAGACTTTCCAAGGACTTCAAGATGTCCGATCCGAGTCCGGTCGGACTTGAGAAGAGGAAGGCACTCCTGGATAAGGAGCCGATGCCTCTACCACCAAAGGGTCCGTTAGGACTGGAACCGGAGACGCAAGACTCCAGCGATCCGCAGCCCTCCAAGCCAACCAATCGCAAGAAGAACCCAAAAAAGAATGCCAAAAAGAACCGCAAAAATAAGTAGGAAATTATGTTTCTGTTGTGGGTTTCCTGTTACTGCGTTTCCAGTTGCAAATATGGCCAAATCCACAGGAACTATTTTTGCGATTTGAAATCTAAATTTGGCATTATTATCATACTGAAATATACCATCGACTTGTCGAGGTGGGCTGGTAGTTTTGCGTTAAAACGTTTCATTTCATGAAAGCGTCTTTTATTTAATCCTAATGCTGGCAATTAAAAAAAACCCGAAAAAGTCTTGCTATCACTTTGTGTAAGTGAAAAGATACTATATACAAAACCAAATATCAATGTGATATTTTATTTAATTAAAACACTAACATTAAATAAATATTGCGGTTGGTAGAGCTTCGCTTAAACTTATCATGCAGGGAAGAGCAACGGGGTAGCCAGACAAAATACAACAAAAAAATTGTGTAATTATTCATTCATTCGCAGTCATCAGCCAGAGTGAATAAATGAATCTTCAAGTGCGTCGCAAAAAGGATGTAATTTTTTTTTTCAAGCTCAAAATCTTTTAGAATCAACCGAAAGGGCACCGGAAGCAGAAATAGGCACACGTGGACATCTATGTTTTAAAAAGATTTATCACCATAACGCAGGCTGACAACATTTCAGAACCAAGAACCGAAATTAACTTTTTCGAAAGTTGTTGATGCGCTGCATTCGAATCAGGCCCAAAAAAATGTCCTATATGTAAGGTTGACGAGATATTTTAACTAAGAAGTAAAAAATGTGGGCATTGGGTTCATTTGAAGTACTGTTTCAATTAGGATTTTTCTTTCGAAACTATCGTCATGGCATCTTAAAGTACAATTATTGCCCTATAAATTAAGTTGACAAAAAAATTCCTTTTCTTAATTTGGAATAATTGTATTGGACTCCGAGAAATCATCTCTTGAATTTGTATAGATTTTTTTATACATATTATAAAAGGCGCCATACTCAGAAATATATTCAAAAAATCTATATAATTCCAATTGACGATATATTTACAAGTTTCAAAAACTTAAAGTATACCCAAAAACCTTTATACTGAAATATCTCGAAAACCTGACGTATAGGACATTGGATATTGGTAAAAGTATATTACAGATCTTGGCTCTGAGATTTTTTTGAATTTAAATACAAATTTATTTTGTAAATTAATGGCGTAGCGCTCCTACTGAATGTGCTGCATACTTGTTCGTACAGATCTAGGCTGCTTGAGAACTCTATTAAATAAACAATCCTACTACCGAATCCACACTTATTAAAAAACAAAACCACTTGTAGTTAAACAAACGCACACATCACATTGGGTGGCGTGTATTCCACAGTCGGACACACTTACGTGTTTATAATATACAATATACAATATTATAATATTAAAATATCTAAAGGAGCTTATTATATTAATCCGAATACTGTATCTGTATACGTAGATCACATTTTAATGTTAATAAAATGGTATACATTTTTTGATTATTAATATTCTTTGCTCGCGCGTTTCCCTCCCAAAATGATCCATCCGCAAGCCGCTGATCTATTTCCGCACATCCATTTCGATTGACAATGGCCCCGGAAAAGAGAGCCATGAAAATTAATTGACAAACATTCGAGAGGCGTCGACACATTTATGCACCCTCATTGGCTGAGAGAACTTCCGGTTCTGGATCTGGTCCTGCTTCTGCTTTTCGTTCTCGTTTTGATTCCGATTTGGATTCTGGCTGGGCTCGGCGGGATCCGCAGGGAGAAAAGTGTCAACGTCAAGTGCCGCCCGTTGACACCTCGTAAAGACCCGAAGGCAAACAAAACCTTTGATCAATATTATCGCGTCTCTCATTTAAGTTCAGCTTGCCTTTGAAGGCCAGCAAGGGGAAGACTTGTAAAAAATAAGCGCTAAATATAATGTAATGTGAACTATTTATTCTATGATTTTTGAGAAAGATTCCCCAAGTATATAACAAATTGAACGCATATACTTCCCCATTAAACTTCCATCTTTATTCTATTTTCTTTTGTTCAAAAGCAAGTAAAAAAATTATATCAAATAAATGTATAATGCTTCTGGGAAAAATATGACATTCAATGCTCAGGTCGCCGACAGAAGAGAAGCAGGAGGCGGCTTAGTAGGGAGCAGGAGGAAGCTGTCGTCGTTCCCAAGTGACAGTCCTTAAGCTTGTCCGGCGGCAAGGAGGCCGGCGATCAGCAGGAAGACAGAGAGTGCCACTTGAACGGCAGAGTCGCGGGCCAATGGGATGAGGCTGTCATTGGCGGCAAGGAAGTTGCACCCGCGTCCCTCGCAGGTGAAGCAGTTTCCGTCCTTGACGCACTGCTTGTTGGCTCGCGCAGAGGTGAGGCAGCCGCGCTGAAAGGATCCGTCCACGGTGCGGTTGCTGTTGCGGATGTAGCACTGGTCGCCGAACTTGTAGATCGGGCAGATCGAGGCCAGGCTGTACGTCTCGTTGGCGCACACCGACCACGTCGAGTTGCCTGAGCATTGCAGGCACTGGGCGCGGCTCTGCGGGAACACGTTCCGGTTGCAGCCCTCGCTGAAGGTGCACGTCTGGCACACCAGCTCATTGTTGCACGTCGATCGGGTGGCATTGTCCAGATCGGCGGCGCATCCGCGGATCGTGTAACCATCTGAGGAGCATTCGAAATTGATGTTATACCTCAAAATACACCCTAGGCACTCAACTTAAAGTTGAATATGCAGCCCAGTAGCGGGGGCATTATTTGAATAGTTAGCAAAAACTCACCCAGGACGCGGGAATAGCAGTTGGAGGAGCCGTCGGAGCAGTTGCGATTGAGCAGGCTCAGCGGATCGGTGGCGCAGCGTTCGTTGGTTTTCGAGTTGCACTGAATGCAGCCATCTGCGAATTGAGCGAGGGGCACGGAGACAGGGGAGCCTGATTAGATTACAGCAATGGTTGTACTCGGCTTTCCCACAAAAACAAAAAGGTAGAAACTACTCTCTGGTCCGGTGTAGTGCCCTTATAATTGTATTGTATTGCTCTTAAAATTGCACAAAAGTCTAATGTTTATTTGGACCCTCTGAATTAACTTTGAACTTGTAATTGTTATTTAAACCCAAATTAAAATGTTCTTGAAGCTAAACGCGAAATCAAGCGGAGGTATTTCACTGGATTTTCAGCCGGAAATAAAGTCGTGCCTTTTAATTACAGCAATATTGAACTTGGCTTTTTTCTATTACTTAATTAATTTTGATTAAAAAAAAAAGTCTCTTTGGTCTACCAGCTGTTAATGGCTCGCACTGTACTTGGCTCCTTATCTATTTTCTTTTTTTTTTTATATTACCGCAATCGATTCTTATCGACAATGGTACATAGGCCCAATGAGTCAACAGCGTATGCCTCACACATTAGATAGGAAACTATGTGTTAGGTGGGTGGAGTCTTATTCATCGCAAGTTCAAATTTGAGCTATGTTCACCGACCCAAATTAGAAACATTGAAAAGTAAAATCATTGTTCAACTCTGCTTAATATTCTTTTAAAATATGGTTAGATTATATTTTACATAAAAAAAATATAATAATAAATAAATTACCAAAAAAAATATATATATATAAGATGTGATACACATTTTCACTATTTAACATGCACACTTTTAAACAACTTGCTGACTCTAGGTCAACCTGGATTGATTTTTTTTCAGGAAGGAGCCGCCTCTTCCCACTTTAAAATTTCTATTCAATTTTTTATTTTTCGGCTGTACAAACACACAAAAACAAAAAAATGATTTTGGGCCAAGTTAAAACAGTTGAAGGCCTCTATATATACATATATGTACATACATATATGTATAGGCTATCGGCTATCGATAAGATATGCCGCTGTTCGAATTTTTTTTTACGTCCATTAGACCACCACACCCGTTACATAATGCACTACACCATTAGAACAAACGTAATATTAAAAAAAAAAAACAAAATAAATAAAAAACACCTGGTAAAAAAAAAAGTGTAAAGGGCTAAGATTTACCGCAACTGATGTAGGTCAGAAAAGACAAGGCAGCAATCACCAACAGGTAGTACTTCATGACTAAATTTAAATTTAAATCTCTATCTCGGAGGCTAGCTTAACTTGTGAAATTCACGGCGATCGGCTAACGACGAAGGCTGGCTCTAGACTGACGCAAAGTCCAGCGAACTGTGTGCTAGCCAAGTGGGTATCGGGCGGGTTTCGGATTCGGAGCTTGCTGGGAGCTTGCTGATAGTACCTGCGACATGGGTAATGCAGCTGATAAGATACGGCTTGCTGGAGCCTACGACCAATCATTCAGTGGTAAGTCGAAACTATATTGTATTGATTTTGTAAGGGTTGTTTGCCACTTAATTGGAAATACATAAAAAACCAATTGTTTTATATTTTAAGATCGTGTCTATAATATAAACGAGTGTACTTCATTATAAAGTAAGACTATTGTATGTAAATTATGTATATGTAAATGGACTGTTGGATTATAATCATAATAAGAAAGGAAACTAACTTGCAGCTTTCAATTGGATCAATATGAATTAATCCAATTTGATCAATTGAAAATAAAAACTAAATGGAATTATATAAAACAATACATATATACCAAAACTAGGTTTAAACGGTTACCTATTATACTTTATTTACAGATTTACAGTTACAGTTTTACATTTTTCTATAACACATATTTGATATATTCATCCGATTTGCGATTTTATTTCAAAATTGAGCAAATAAAAATATTTTGAAAAACACAAAAATTATAAATATTTTCAATAAATTTATTGAACGTTACTATTGCAACTATATGATATAAGTGTCTGGTCATGCCTGTTCCGACTTATATTGTAGTGAGAGCATATGCATCTGCAAGGTTACGTTCAGATAGCTTAAAAAAAAGATTATAGTTTGCGTAGAAACGGACGGACATACGGACATGGCTAGATCGACTCGGTTGTTGATAAAGGATATATATCCTTAATAGGGTCGGAAAAATCTCCTCCACTGCGTTACAAACCGCTGACCTGCAAAAAAAAAAACAAAACTTTGAAATTTAAGACGTACGATAGACCAAAGATTGCTACCAGAAAATTAACTATATATTTTAACTATATATTATCGTTTATTTTTTTATTATTAATCAAGAGTGTGTTTGTATTCTCTGAATTTAAATCTGAACTTAAAAACGCCTGCGCGGGCACTAATTTTCTGAAATGAATTTCTTGCCAGATCGTTGGTATGCACGGTCATACTGCGCCTAATTCAAGAAACCCCAGTACTAATACAGTAAAAATACTAACTTTATTCAATGATTTTTTTATTTTAATTTTAGTTAAAATATTAATATTTGCTTGTGTGTATGCATTATTTAACTTTATATTGTAACTGCATTATTATACTACAAATAATAATAAAAAAACTATGTCTACAATTGTTGTCTATTCATCGATATATCGATAGTGACCCACTCGATGTTTTCAAAAGAAATAGTCCAAGCTATCGATTTTTTCTACAGTAGTATCAATCGAATTTAATATTTTTGTGAAGTCAATTTTCTTGAAAAATTTTAAAATAAATTGAAAAATTTAAATTTGATCAATTTGCTTAACTCATGTACAAAACAAAATTTAACGATTTTACCAATAAAAATAATGGAGATATTATTTTATTTATTGATAATTAAGCTTTATGGGAAATCTATAAGATTTCGATATGCCTTTAAAATAAGTTATGATATATATTTAAACATAGAATGATGGAATGAAAGACAATCGAGGTACGCGCAGAACAGCCATAATCGATACCATCGATTTTACTATCGATGTTTTTACAGCTCAATCGCTTACCCCTATCATCGGAATTTCAGAAAAAACAAAGTAGTTCTTCGGCACAATTTTGTAAGAAAAAGTCTAGTGTAAGCAATGAATCAGACGCCGCGAACGCCAGCGACACCCGGAACACCGGCGACGCCTGGCAGCCTGGCGATGGAGGTGGCTCGCGTCCAAAACACCGCTCTGGCGGAGTTCAAGAAGCCCACGGATCTGGTGCGTCCGAAGAACAAGCCCCAGATCCTCACAGAGGAGAAGTACATCGAGGAGATGTCAAAGATTATCCAGCGCGATTTCTTCCCGGATCTGGAAAAACTGCGTGCGCAAAACGATTACCTGGACGCGGAGTCACGCCGGGATTTTGTTCAGATGGCCGAGATCCGAGAGCGATACAGTCTAGGGAGGATTCCCGGAACAGGGAGGAGCAGCAGGCGCCAGAATCAGCGAAATAATGGTGAGTATTAAAGCGACAAGATCACAGGAAATTGGTTTATTTAACTAACACACATACTTTCCTTCAGCCATGTCTCCAGCTACTTTTGAGACGCCCGTGAGCCAGGCCAACGGCAACACAACCCCATTGCCACCTTCACGACAAACAGACACTCCTCGCTCCACAGCCGGTTCCGTAAAAAGCGACGCCGAAGGTGGAGCTGATGGCACATCGAAACTCTCACTCGACGCCTTTCTGCAGAACTATACAAGCGAGGATAATCACAGTTTCCAGGAGATAATTGAAACCGCAGAGGCGAAGTTGCGCCAAAAGTACGCCGTGCTGTACAGCCACGAGAAACTGTCCGCGGAGCAGCTCCAACGGGCCCTGATGTTGCCCAGTATAGAGAAACAGTTTGAGGAGCCCGATCCCCTCAGAAAAATCGAGACCTGGAAGTACACGAACATGAACTCCATCATGTATGTGCCCGACGGCGTAGAGTTTACCGAAGAGGAGCGTGTCCAGGCAGCGGAGCGAAAGCAAAGCATTCATCACGTGGCCACAAGGCTTCCGTACGAGGCTCAGCACAGGGAGATGGATATAAACAAGGCGGATGACGCTCCAGCTGCTGGGACTAATGAACAAATAGCCACGCCGCTAATACGAGGCTTTGATCTCCTGCGCTCACCATCGCCACGACCCGGGGAGGCTTTCTCACCCATCATGACCTGGGGCGAAATCGATGGCACTCCCTTTCGCTTAGATGGCGGCGACACGCCGCTACGTCCTACACAGGGACCCTCTTTTCGGATCAATGAGAACTCGCGGCGCGAGAACTTAGCCATTGCCTTGGCTGAAAAGGTCAGCGAAAAGATACGCAATCAGAAACAGATGGCTCTGGACACCGCGCGTCGGAATATTGGCACTCCGATGATACGCTCCAACATGGATCGCCTGGCGAGCATGTCACCGGCAGCCCAGCTTTTGGCCACCGGGAAATTGGGTCTTCGTGGAACACCCGTCATGTCACACACACCATCGCCCCTAAACGCCCGGAGGCGCAAGGTTACACCAGGCGTTGTGAAGGGCACAACGCCGCTAGGTCCGCCCAAACAGATGCCTGGAAAGATCAGCACACCAGCCAGAGGCACGCCCATCGATACGGGCTCCACCCTAACCGACGATCTGCTCAAGATACCAACTAAGCGACGCAGTGCCGCGGACTTCTTTTAGCGAAAAGTATTTTTAATGCAAGCGACCTTACATGAAGATTTCCTTAAAACCTTTATATTTTTTAGTTGCATTAATTAATTGAAATTAAAGCTGAGGAAATGTCCAATGTCTGTTTAATTTTATGTATACAATTCCAGTTTACAAATTGTCGTTCTTTGGTCGTAAAACCTATTTTAAAACTCTGCGTATTCTTGCTTTCAATTGAGACTGATAAGAGCATAAACTGGCGCTTAGTAGATCTCTTATCGGCTAGACACACGTACACATGAGCGTTTTACTCTTCATTCACATTCATTCATTCTCTGATTTACGTGTTTGAGTGGTCAGAAATTATGTTTTATACAGAAAAAGGTTAAACTTCTTTCATGTACTGTACAAATTAAGATTTTGATACAGTTACAACTGTTTTACCACAGACACATCACGTGTGCCAAGGAAACAGGAAAAGGACGCGGAATGCCTGAAATAAATGTACAATAACACCATGTTTAATTTAGAAAAAGTTTTCTCATATTTCCTCCTTAAATTGTAGAAAATCGAGCTTGAATTTAGATGCAGTAATTTTATTACAGAGTTAACCCAATTTCCCATTACCAAAGCCATTTCTAAGATCTAAAATTGTTCGTCCCTGTAATCCACGTGATCCCCGGACTTAAACTTCTGGGCCTCCAGGACCTGGATGAATCGCTCCGTCGTTTGAGCTGGGGTGAGCATGGTTTTGCCCTCCCGTTGCTCTCGGAACATGGCAACTATGGCCGGATCGTGGGCCTCGCGCTGCACCTGTACGGTCATCTGGGTGTCAATGACGCCTGGGGCATAGTTGAGCACCAGGGTGCCCGGTGCAGCTTCCTCCGTGGCCAGCACTCGGAAATACATCTCGCGGGCCGCCTTAACGGTGCAATAGTGGGCCATTGAGGATATGGGCGCGATGGCCGCCAGAGTGCTGAGATTAACCACCAGCTTGGGGATGCGATGGAAGAGCCGCATGAACTCGCAGTTAAGGGCAATGGCGGAGAAGACATTGGTGTGGTAATACTGCTGCAGGAAGAGTGTGTCTCCGATCTCCTTGGCCCGCTTGGAGGTGTCTCCCACTGTTCCAGCATTATGGATCACAATGGCGCGCTCGAAAGCCTCGTTCCCGCCACGGGCGCTCTCCAAGATCTTGGTAAAATCCTCGGTTCTGGCTGTGCCTAACTCCAAGGAGAATGTGTGGACGGCGAGATTGGGCTCCGAGCCCAAGATCTGGGTCTTGACCTCTTCCAGCAACGGCTGGTTTCGTCCCAAGAGAGCGACCACGGAACCCTTGGGCTCAATCCGACCGGAAAGTTGTTGGGCAAACTCACGGCCAATGCCACGAGTGGCTCCGGTCACCAGTAGGAAAGTGCGTTGCTTCAGGTTCATAATTGTACAAGCAACTGACTGAATTACTTTCTAATTGCCACACGCGTTCCAGCGGCAACAATTGGCTGCCTTCTTTACTTGCTTTCTATAACTCGCTTTTACCTGATTCCGACAGCTTTTTCACAGCTGACCAAAGCTCACTTTATTTGGCCAGGAGCGTATTCGGGAAAGATTTGCAGGGGTTTCTAAACAGCCAATTTCTCCTGGTCCGGGGATTAAAGTTGTGACAACTAAGTGATCTTTCTCATCGTTTGATTTATTTATTTCTTTTCACAAGGGCAAATGAGGAATGTTTATAGAATGTTGCTTGTTTATTTTGTTATATGTGGAATTCAAATAAATATTTAAATAGTGGAGTTATAGGTATATAAATAAGGTTTAACAAGTAATCAGTACGAAAAATGGGAAAATTTATGATTCGGATTTGGGAAGGATACGTATTTTCTGAGGGGGAATCATCCCCCAAAGACTACGTTCATGCCATTCTCTCTCGCCCACAGCCTCTCTTCTCCCCCTTTAATCCGTCTCTCTTCCCGAGGGCCCTGCCTCTTTCTCGCGCTTAAAGCTCCGTTCAAATGGGAAAAGGTTATCGCCGGCTCTTGCTTAACGATTTTGTTTAATTAATTGCTTATGTTTTATTAATCGCATCGTTAATGTCGACGGTTGAACTGCCAGCAGAATATCGCAGAAGTTACGCTCGTTATCGTAATACCTTTAGCTAAATAATGGAATGCATGAAATCAGCGGGTGATGAAGTCAATGTCAAGGTCGCACCGGCCAGCGACTGCCAAGCGAAGAAGAGTTGAGTTCGATCCGAGATTCGCGTAATCTGTCCGCGAAAGCTCGGCAACTTTGTAACAGTAATAGTAAATTTATGTATGTAATGTAATTTAATATTAAACAAAAAAGGCAGCTAACTTCGACACGCCGAAGTTTGTATATTCTTGCAGTTGCAATTGAATCATTAAAATCAAGCTTTTAAAAAATTTAAAAGACGTGATCTAAATTATTTATATTTAAAAACACAGATTTTTTGCTATTTTCCTGTGCTTCTATATACATGCAATTGATTGATCGCTCCTGTGGCAGCATAATATAATAAATTAATATCGATTAAAACATTATTTTAAAATAATACTAGAAGTAATGTCCGAACTAACCTATAAATTTCACTTTCTTCTGCATTGAATATAATAATAATATTGAAATCGAAATTCCTAAGCCGGTAATAATGTTATTAATGGTTAATGTAGTATCCCTAGATCTTAAAACTTCTGAGATCTATTGTTTTACACAGATGGACTCAGATAGGCATCGTTAAATCGACTCGTTTGGGGATTTCAATCAATAATGTAATATAATCCAGAATATATGTCTGTGACATACATATGTATAACAAGAAAGGAAGCTAACTTCGGCATGCCGAAGTTTAAATACCCTTGCAGTAAATAGAAGAAAAATTTTCTGACTTTT
Source organism: Drosophila seguyi (assembly GCA_008042675.1). Lineage (NCBI taxonomy): Eukaryota > Metazoa > Arthropoda > Insecta > Diptera > Drosophilidae > Drosophila > Drosophila seguyi. The sequence goes on along the minus strand of VNJU01006438.1, from coordinate 16,364 downwards.
TCGCTTTCTCGGGTACTGACATAAAATAAATGTTGCGAGAGAAAAATGTTGCCAGAGAAGAATGTTGCTAGCGAAAAATGTTGCTAGCGAAAAATGTTGCGAACGAACTAAATGTTGCAAGCAACAAAATAAAAACCGAAATTCTGGAATAATACAAAATGGCCATGTCTCAAATTTTATGAAAATATGCGGAAAAAAGGCTAAGTTAGATTTTTTCCTTAAAATTGTCCGATCGGTCCTATGGCTGCTATATGATATAGTGGTCCGATTTTGATCAAATTTAAACAGAAGTTCAAGAATAATACAAAATGGCCAAATCTCAAATTGTATGCAAATTTTAAAAAAATTGGCTAAGTTATAATTTGTTCATTAAACTTTACCGATCGTTCCTATGGCAGCTATCCGACTTATATAGTTGTGAGAGCATATAGAAGACTATCTGCAAAGTTTCTTTCAGATAGCTTTAAAACTGAGGGACTAGTTTGCGTAGAAACGGACGGACGGACGGACAGACGGACAGACGGACATGGCTAGATCGACTCGGCTGTTGATGCTGATCAAGAATATATATACTTTATAAGGTCGGAATTGTCTCCTTCACTGCGTTGCAAACTTCTAACTAAAATTATAATACCCCTGGGTATAAAAATAAACCACAAAAAAAATACTGAATATATCTTTAAATAGAAACATCGATTATGGAATATCAACAGCACAACATTGTTGCCAAGTTAAAAATCTAGAATCTATGTCAATTGCCGTATCGTTTCCCCTAACTGAAAGCTCTGAAGATCGTAAATATAATGTATATTACTAAATAAATATATTCCCCTGATTATGGCAGATCGGTAGCAATGTATTTAAAGTAAAGCTTGTTTAATCACTGGGACGGTCGTCCACGTAGTGACGAGATTCAACACGAGTGTTGTGATACTACCCAGAATTTTAATATCATATAACATTCCTCCAATCGTAAAAACGGATAATCCAATCAACCGATATCGCTTAAGGACTGTGCAGTCTTCATCTTTTTCAAGTCAGTTAACTTACTAGAGACATGTAATTAAAAAAAAAAATATTATAAAAAAAAACGTTTGAAACTGTTAAATATTAAGCCCGTTCGGGGTATATTTCTAATCGTTTTTAAATGATAATTACAATTACTTTTGTTCATTGGCACTGCTTTTTTATATTTCTATATAATTTATATATTAAATATATTCCTTACAGGGACATAACATACATTTCTAAAACACAATTTTTAAAATTACATAAACCTTAAATACATAAAATATCGATTTTCGTACTGCAAAGTCCTGATCCATGAATCAAGAACATTTTTAACTTTTGTGCTTAGGCAACAAAGTTATACACATGCACGTCTTAATTTAATTTAAGAGATGGAGGGGATTTTTATACCCTTGCAGGGTATTATAATTTGTAATTTGGAAGTGAAGAAGTCACTTCCGACCGTATAACCATAAAAATATACGGGACCCTGAAAGAACACATCGCTAGGAAATGTAAACACTAGAAGAAACATTTGTTAGTAGTTTGTAATGCCCATATTAGCAAATTGTAACAAATTTGAAAGTTATCAGTAAATCAAGCGGGAACATCGCTGTGGTCCTTGTCCGCCTTATCCTGTCCAGACTGGCAAACTACTGCACGGATGCTACTAGCTTAAGCTCCAACCGTTTGTCCTTTACATGCTATTCGGTAATAAATTAACAAAAAAATTAAAACAAGTCATATTGCTTTGACTTGAAGTATTTCATATAAAATAGAGGAACCCTTTGGTTTTTTAAACGGAAGGCAGTGTGCTTTGAAAAACCTGTACAAATTCAAATGCTGAAATTGTCATTCGATTGATTATTTGATCGGCTACCAAAATGTTGGCCCGAAACATTGCGATTTGGGCCGTGCTGATGTTGATTCTTCTGACTTGGACGGAGAACTACTATTTCGTCGAACTAAGGAAGATGCAGCTTGTCTTGGAGTTGGGCGCGAACATCGAAGCACAGGCTGATGCAGATCTAGATGCAATCGGTAATCCCGGCAAGGTAGTGCTCCTCACCGATAGCACCTTCCACAGGCTTGTGTCCAGCGGCAAGCACTTTGTCAAGTTCTATTCACCCTGGTGTCCCTATTGTCGTCACATGGCCCCCACCTGGGGTGATCTGGCCAAGGAGCTGGAGCATGAGCCCGCCGTTACGATCTCGAAGATAGACTGCACCAAGTACCATGGCCCTTGTCAGGCCTTCGATGTAGGCGAATATCCAATGCTGCTCTGGATCGAGGACGGCAAGAAGATTGAGATGTACGAGGGAAATCGCTCAATACCGCAGATGCTGGACTTTGTAAAGAAGTTCCTCGGTCACGACGAACCGTCGGAAACACAAGCTTTAAACACAACAACAAATTTTAAGTTCATTTGAATTTTTTCAAACAGAATGAATCTTTAACGCAAACAATTAATCAGTTAATAAAAAAGGGCTTGGTTAAATCGAAAAGTTGGCTTGCATTGGAAAGCCAAATGCTGGATCAGGAGTATAGTATACAAATTTAATTTATTATTTTTAAAATATATATGTACTTACACATAACTGTAATGAGACACGTGGCTGGAGTAGAATTTGCGATCTATTCTCTTATCATCATTGCTGTCTGGAAGCTCTCTGCTTCCGATTCATTACGTTTGGCAAGAATATAAAATATATTATACTTATTCTACATATATAATCTTTTCTGATTCATAACACCAAGAAGAAAATCAAAGGTTAATAAACGATTGATTTCAATTGGGATCAAAACCTATATACATAGATGTACATACGTATATTCCATGGTTTTTAGCAGATCAAAACACACATGAAAGTGGTATTATAAAAGTAAAATTTTCTTAGGAAATCATTAGGATCTTTATGTTGTAAGTCTGCGAAACACTTAAATTTGATCATTTTATTTTGTTATGTGTTAAAAATTAACAATCTTTTAAAGAACCATATTTCAATCATATTATTATTTTTATTTTATCCTTTTTATATGTCCTTTCTTACCTTCAAGTTCAAATCGATTTAGTTAATTGCAATTACGTTAAATTGTGAATGACAGCGGAAAGTATTACTTTTTCGGGTACTAAGCAAACATAATTTGCTATTGAAAAAGAAACAAGAAAGGAAGCTAGCTTCGGCATTGAACTGAACTTTCCTATTTGAGCGATTTATATATTAGTGAGAGCATATAGAAGACTATCAGCATTCCTTCAGATGGCTTCAAAACTGAGGGACTAGATGGGCAGATGGATATACGGGCATGTCTAGATCGACTCGGTTGTTGATGCTGAACAAGTGACAAACTACTGACTAAAATTATAATATCCTGCAAGGGTATAAAAAGTTCAAGATAAAGTCGCAATCTATCAGTTGGTCAGATAGATTCCCAATTTCCCCCTTTGTATAGTAAGTAAAAACGGCAATTTTGATTTCGCTTTTCTTTTCGTGTGCATCCTTCTCAAGGAGCACTTTCAGAACCAGGACCAGGGTCAGCAGCCAGAGTTTATTTCGTAGGGTTTCGCAAGCAATCATTTTAAAAACAGCATCCAAATCGTCGACCAAGTTCAGAGTAAAGTCCGGCAGGGACGCAGCCCACCGCCACGATGCTACTCATAAAACGAAGGTGTCGTAGTAGTCGACGTCGTGACCGGACACAAAGGAGATCTCCTCCAGGATGTTGATCAGCTTGAGGGTGGCCTGCAGCGGCTGGATTCTGGGCACCTGGAGAAGCCGCTTGGAGGCGACCAGCTCCTCGGGATTGATCTCGTTGCCGTTAACATCCCACTGCGTCTGGTGGGTGGAGAGCAGTCCGGGCGTGAAGCTGAGCACATGGACTCTGGACCGCGACTCCTCGGCGGCCATGGCCCGGAAGTACATGTCCCTGGCCCGCTTGCAGGAGCAGAGCAGTCCCAAATGGATCATCGGACGAACCATCAGCGACGAGGTCACATTAATGGCAAGTTTCTCGACATGCGCCAAGGCCTTCGAACGCAGCCAGCGTTGGTTGAGGGCCACGGGAGCATAGAGTTGCTGTTGGACGTAGCTCTTCCAGTCCTGAGTGGTTTGCGGCTCCATGAGCACGTTGGTGGCCGCCTCGCCCTCGTTGTGGAGTATGATGGTCCGCTCGAACTGGTAGTCGGTCGCCTCCAAGGCCTGTTCCATGATGTCAGCGCCATTCGTGTGGCTGGCATCCAGTTTTCCCATCCTCACGTTAATCGTTTCCGGCTTCAGTTCGCGCTGCAGGTACTCCGCCAGTTGCGTCAACTGCTGCTCGTCCTCGTCCAGGATCAGGGCCACGGAGCCGGTGGCCAGGCGCTTGCAGAACTCGAGGGCCAGGGACTGTCCCAAAGGATTTAAGCTGCCGCTCAACACCAAAAAGGTGCGTCTGTTTAAATCCATTCTCTTTGCTGCCATCCTGGGTTTGGTTGAGGTTTATCTGGGACTGTTTTGGGCTTTACTTGCGATCACTTGGAGCTGAACGACTGTACTGATTCGGAGGTTCTTGCGGGCTTCGCCAGCTGGACTATGCTTTTGACTGATAACCGTAAAAGTATATATGTATATATTTCTATACACATATACTCGCGATCTATTCCGTATACAGGTTGAGCGATGTTCGTCGTTCTGAGTTTCTGGGGATGTCACTGCCGGCCTTTTATACAACTCAGCCCCTGATAAGGTTGGGATCATCGTCTGTCTGGGCCTGTTGCTGGGCCATTACCCATTGGTAATCCCATGGGGATTTTAGATTTGGGATTTGGGCATCGTAAACCAGATCAGGGGCGAGTCTTTGGATGACCACTCTAGAGGGATTTTCATCAGGTAATAATACTTTTGTAGGCCTAAATAACTTAATTTAGAGTTCTATCAATAGATTTTAATTGTATTAGAAAATAAAAATTTGGATAGAAGATCGAACTACTATTATTATTTATAACCATTTATAATTTATTTGTATATTGTCATTTTGTATTCTGTCATTTTTCCCTAAAACCTTTTCCTTTTTTTTAAATCAGTGTCTCGAACCTCCCACAAGCCCCCCTCGATTTCAGCACTGCTTCACATGTGTCCAAAAGCTGATCGATTGTGATCTTTGGGGTCAAAAAGATCGTCTGATATGGCGGTTAGTCAAGGTCGTTGTAGGTTTGTAAACATCCTGGTCGACAAAAATAATATAAAATAATAAGAGTTTAAGGTTCCATGTATTACTTTGGAATATTTTAATACACTTCGAGTATTTCACATTTAATGACTAACACTACAGTCAACCATAAAGCGTGTATTCGGATTCCAAAAAATACAGTGACATCCCCTTATCTCCGTCAGTCGTTGAACTTCTATAGAAAAATTAAATTCAAATGGATTTTCCATTACATAATAATCGCCAGCTTTCGTAGTGATTGTTGAAAACAACGTTTAATCGTTGATGTTCTCGATGGGTTATCGATTACAGAAACACGTGTGAATTCGGTGAAATGAGATTACACTGATTTACAAAAAGAAGTAAAGTTACATCAGTTGAATCACATGCACCCAGATACCGCTGAAACGTGATTATTTTTATTGGACATATGGGAGTTTTTTTCGGGGAATGCACTTCCGATTACTCCGATTCTTAGCCGAAGCCCCTAACTTTATCGATCACAAGGTAATGTGCTATCGATTGGTCGTGTTTTTACCCCAGCACTCTGTTGTTGTGATTAAGAATCCGCGAAAAACAAACCCGAATTAGGTTAATGGACTAATTTCGTTTCATTGGAGTCTGCTCCCAATTCCCGGGTCACTTTGAGATTTCTTCGAGATGACGCTGACCTATTTAGGAATCGGAACGGATCCGCACAGCTAATCGCAATTGAACATTCTAGGTTCTTTTAAGTCGAACTATGCGATTTCCTTTGATGGTTTCTATGGCTTCTGTGTAAATATATTATTTTTTGTTATGTTGTATTTATGTTATGGGATAAATGTGAAAATCATAAATAAATGAAAATCGTCAACATATTCTGATGAATTTGTTTTGAGTTAGTAGCAACTTTTACATTTCATTGTTGAGTTTCGTCTTTCGTATCTTCCAAAATTCGTGGAATTCGGCTATTCTGTCTGCTCACCCCGATTTGGGCCGGGCTTATCGCCACCAAGTGCATCTCTGTGCATCTCAGGCACGTAAAGAGCATCACGATCAGTGGCTGGGGAAAGCGCTTTTGGGACAGGCTGCACCTGTACCTGAACCTGACCCTCGCCATCAGCCAAGGTCACTAGGGGGCGAAAGTGACCCCAAATATGCGGCGACCTAAGACTGCACTTACAGCGAAACCAGAGCAAAGATTTCACTCACCTCGAAGAGAGCGCCTAATGCACTGAGAAGACGCCAAGCTTTCGGCGATCTTCTGGGTAACGTCACGGTTATATAAGCCGTGTGGACCGCTTCCACAGTCAGTTCAAACTTTTAACGGGCGACGAGCAGCAGAGCACACGACCATTCGACCGATTCCCCATTCGACATAATAACTAAGTAACCCAATATGCAAGCCTGCAAGCTTCTGCTCTGCCTGGTCATGGGCATGCACTGCATCCAAGTGGTAAGTAAGCTAAAAAAAACCTGCGGACTAGTGTTCAAGTGAGAAAGTGAGAGACACACGGAAGCCGCAATGATGGCAACTGATGATGATAATAAGGGTCCTTAACAATATCTTTATTTTGCGTGTCCGAACACAATACCTTTCCTAGTGATGTGCCAAATAATAAATAAGAAACGGAAATCGAATTGAATTAATAACTAACCGTGTTTCCGCGTGCTCTCTTCACCAAACAGCTGATGGCCGCCTGCGTGTGCTCCGAGAAGGGAACGGACTACTGCCAGAGCTGCCAGGGCGCGTCGGTGGTGCGACCAAAGCCCCGATACTACGAGCCCAGCGATGTGAACCTGTCGCCCATCGGTGACAACTGCTGGTGCAGGAAGCAGCTGATCGAGCCCGCCCAGCTCCCGAAGACTTGCGGCAAAGTACGTGAGCTGTTCCAGTACATGCACGCCTTCAACAACCTCCTGGGCCGTCGGATGCTCGAGGGCGCCATCGAGGCCAAGACGCTGGCGGCTCAGCGTCTGGCCGAGCGTCTGCAGAGGCTTGAGCAGATCGACTGCTACAAAAGATCACCGACGGGCCGTCATTATCACATCTAACCAAACACATTCCGTGACTAATTCAACCCAATCAGAACCCAGTTATATAATGCTATGCATATAGATGTTTAAAGAGGACAAAATAATCCTTATTCCTTGTGGTTACTTTACATACATTAATAGTTACACTTGGTATCAAATACCCGATACTTAAAAGAAAAAGGAAAAAGGAAGGAAGGAAAGAAAAAGCTTCCCTATCTCAGAATTATTTCTCCAGTACCTAATCCGTGAACTCTGATCAGTTTTATAACTGCTTCTGTGTAGAGATTTACATGTATTGATAGTTTCACATTTACTTCTGTGGGGTAAACATATGCCCAGTAACTGATTTTATTGAATTCTAAAAGAAGTTGTTACTTTGAAAATCCTTAATTCACTCCTTTTTGTTATATATACCATAATATACCTGACATTTATTACCAGTTAAACAGAATCTAGCATGTAAAAACAGCATTGCTAATAACTATTCATTAAGTCACTGTCACCCATCCAGATCACACTTAAAGATATATCAAATAGCTAGGTATCATAAGCAGTAACATTAGTTTCGAGCGCAATCAGCAACCGTAGCAGAGGCATCCATCCATCGTCATCCCCCTCAGCTGCAGTAACAATTTCCGCATCGGGCATCGGCATTATCTGCATCCAACTCTGCGTCACCACATCGCCACCTCCATCACCGCATATATATGTTGCTATATAGCCAGAGCATCATTGCATGTATCATCGCGTACGTGCTTCCTAAGCCTCGGAGCTATGCGGAGCGATAGAAACCAATTTCGATACCTTGCCACGATACCCGAAACCCAACTTACCCGAACTCCACTCCTCTCCGCACAGACCACGCCGTGCAAGCCCACCTGCTCGTGCCAGCAGGTCACCGATAGCACCTACGCCGCCGACTCCAGCTCCAGCTCCGGATCTGTCTACGGCAAGTGAGTTAAAATCACATCCAATCCCTTCCCAGATTCCAAGCAACTCATAAGCTCATTTCCCTCAGAATCGACTATGCGGCGGAGAAGAAGCAGGACAACAGCCCCGCAGCAGATCCCATCAGCGTGAGCTTGGCCGCCCAGGCTGGCAAGGCCATCAATGTGCCCGAGGCCAAGCTGGCCTACGGATTCGCCCAGAAGCCAGTGGACGGTGAGAAGAAAGTGACATTCTCCAACGTACCCGAGGAGAATCTGTTCAAGCTCAAGAGCGAAGTTATCACGCTGAAGAAGCGCACCTACGGCCCCAAGCCGGAGGAGGAGGAGGAGTACGCCGAGGAGGAGGAGCAGGAGCAAACACCCGACGACGACGAGGAGGCCCCGCAGCTCACCTACAAGCAGCTGGGCTACATCACCGAGCAGTTCAAAAATCCAAAGTTCAAGCGGATCACCAGCTCCGGCTACAAGGCCTACAAGGACTATAAGGACTCGAGCGACAGCTACGGCAAGGTGGCTGGCAAGGTGTCCGTGGACTGCGGCTTTAAGCCCGGTAGGATCACCTCGTACCGCAAGGCCAAGCGCGAGGACACCGAGGAAGGCTACTACTAAACTATCAGGTCCCGATCCTTTAGCTTGTAAATATGTATATACGCTGAGGAGTGAATGGAAGATGTCTGTCTAAGTTAGATCCTAAAGAATATATTTATAGAACATACCAAAGATTTCCCGTAATACTTATCACTCTCAAGGTTAAAAGAGAAAAGTTTGGAAATTAACACGACTTACTTTCACCCCAAGTTATGGTTATTCGGAAAACCCAAATGAATTTTCTGCTTTCAAAAAGGGCCTGGCTTTTTCCTTGAGCGCCAAGCTGCATAAGATTACATAATCCTATATTATGCTATTATTAAGTCCGGAACGATCTCCAACGATTATTTTCCCCTGCCTAAACACGTTCCAATAGCGCCAAGAGAACCAGAAAACGCTGACACGATATATTAGATGTCAAACTGCTCACTCGATCTCATGTCCGGCGCGGTAAATGTCACAAAAAAGTTATAAATATAATAATATGTACATATCTTAATTATAATTGCTGTGTCAAGCTTAAGTCATAAGTTGGTGGCAAGTGCACTGAATATAAAATTGCATAGAATATGGTATCTTAAAGACATCAGTCTTACTTTGCAATTTATTCTCACAATTAAGTGTTTTGTATTAATTAAGCATTTAAATACAGTGGACTACGCCTAACACCACCGATTCAAGTGAAGTCTAGAGCTGGCTTATTTGATAGATTGCACATCGATGGTTTTCTAATGTTATGTTCTTTTATGTTTCTATATCGTAAATAACAATTATGCAAACACATTTTATTTGTGGAAATTGTAGTTACAAAAAACATCAAAAAAACATTAACTGTTGTTGTAATTTACAGGTTTTTAAATCCCTAAGATATTATTTTCGAATACCCAAGTTTATTTAATGAAAAGACCCCTTTAAAAAGTATTTTACGACACTATCGCCATAGTTTTAGTCGTTTACGACCCCCGGCGTCATCAAATTATTAGTAATACCTTTAAAGTTGAGAAAATAATGCACGCTACTACTATGGATATAAATATTGATTAGTAAAAATGTTAAATTTTTTTTTTTTATAATATGTGTTCTTGTGGCTGTTCTTTAAAAGTGCGTTCTTGTCCTGCTCCTTGTCCTGCCTTGACCCAGCTACCTGAACCTTCTTATCACAGGACTGAGAATTCCCCAATTCCCCAGCAACAGCTGAGTCCAGACGTAGCTATTGGCGAGGCTTGACTGTAGCTTCTGATGTTTGGATCTCGAGTCTTTGCCCGGAGCGGCACTGAAGAAAGCTGCGAACGCCGGGAACATGACTTTCGACAGAAAACACGACCCGCGGCGAACTATTTGAAAAGGTCAGTGGTCAGCGAAATAACAATAACAAAGTCTGCCGGCGACTCTGTCTCCCGTCTCCCCTATCTGCGAAGAAAACCTTGCCCAAAGTCAAGTTCATTGGGGTCCGGAGCTGCGTGAGAGATTGCCGATGACCCGAGCCCGTGCCCGAGCCCGTGCCCGAGCCCGTGCCCGAGCCCATGCCCGTGCCGCGGATGCCACTCTCTGCGATGCGATATAAAGAATGCAACGGGGCATTTTGCGGCTAGTAGCCACCAAGGCGGACAACCGAGCAGATCAATCCGATTTCATCCGAGATGCGACTCCCCGCCAGCACTTTGGGCCCGAGCCTGGGCCTCCTCCTCGTTCTCGTTTTGCACGCCTCGCCACTCCGAGCGGCTCCCATCGAGGTCGTGTACACGGGCGACGAGGGCTGTGCCTGCCCCACCCAGTTGGGCTACCAACTGAACGTTCCCAATCCGCCCAAGCCCAAGAAGTACGCGAGCAGCGACTACGGCTACCGTGTGGAGAAGCCCGTCCAGACGAAGGCCAAGATCAGCTACAGCTTCGACTTCACCGTGGAGGAGCCGCGCACGCCGGCTCCGCCCAAGGCCAATCCCGCCAAGCTCTATGCCAAGGTGGACCGCGTCACGGTCAACAAGGGCGGTAGGTGCATCCAAGCCTCGGTATCCAATCAATCTCCCTAACCCCTCCTCTCCTTCTTCCCCAGATTGCCAGGCTAAGAGCAAGGCGTCATGCAGCTGCTCGAGCTGTTCCAGCCAGAAGTCCAGGTACGTAGCTCCTCCGGTCAGGTCGCCGAATGCGATACGAAGGCGTAGGGATATCCGACCGCCTGGCACCCTCCTCCGCCGGCGGCTCATGCGCCAGCAGCAGCTCCAGGAGCGCCCGCCGCGTTTCGTCAAGTTATATCACAAGGATCTGGCTGCCCAGCAGCAGCAGCAGCAACAGAAGAAGCTCAGTCTCTTTGGCCTCCTGGCCGTGGAGTCCCCTTCTGCGGCTACTAAGTCCAAGCGGAAGACCAAGAAGGCGCTGTCCACGTGGACGGGACTGGGTCACCGCCTGCGGAAGCGTGACATTAAGGGCGAGTTCGACCTCATAGAGCAGGAGCGGTCACAGATTGATCTCACTGCCCCCGAGATAATCCAGTTCATGCCGGAGACTCTGAGTCCTGACTTCAAGCCCGGACAGTGCCAGATGGGTTGCGGAGCATTGACCGCACTGGCACCGCCTCCAGATCCACAGCCAGATGCGCAGACAGGCCCAGAGCCAGCGTTCCCCAAAGAAGTGCCAGTGGAGGAGACCACGGCCACCGAGGCGCCGCTTGAGGAGCAGCAGCCAAACTCGATTCCGGCGAAGCGGGCGGCCCCCTTCGGCTACTATCCCCTGCTCCAGATTCCATCGCCGCTGCACCACCCCGACGGGCGTGAGACAGAATACAAGTTTGTGGACGACTCGCAGCTGAGAACGCTGCTATCCACCACCTCGGTGCCGGATCCGCTGGAGCACAGCTCCACGCCCCTGCAGTTCGCCGGCGATCTGGAGGCGGTGACGCGCCGCTCGTACGGTGGATCCCCGCTTCTGGGGCTTGGCCTGGGTGGTGGCGGCGGCGCCGGCTATCCCGTGGAGCATGTGTCGGACTCCCAGCTGGACAGCATCATCTCCGGCATTGTGCACAGCCATCCGGGCTACAGCTACTCGTCCACAGAAGGCGGAGGCAGCCTGGTCGACCCGGAGCCAGTGCAGAAACAGCAGACGACAGACTTCCTCAAGAAGCTCATCGACGGTCGCCTGGGCGGCTGGGGCTTTGACTCTGCCCCGGAGCCGGAGCACACCCTCAGGGCGGACTACTCCACGCGGCCGGCGAAGACTTACGGCTATAATAGCCACACCCAGAACGGCTACAGTGTAGACACCTACAATGCGCCGCCCATAACGGATTACCTGAGGGCCTGGTTCTAGACCGGAGCCACCTGCGACCCCTAGATGTAGTAAACCCTAGTTAGAAAGCCAAGAACCAAAACCCAAAAAAGGCCAAGAAAAAAAGCAAATATAAATATATATAAATAAAAAATAATAACTTCACCAATCGCTTCGTCTTTCTTCTCTTTGCAGCTACGACAGCTACTGAGAGAGGTCTCGCCACTCCAAGCCCAATCTGCTGAGCTCGGCTCTAAGTGCGGCCCAAAGTGGGCCAGTGGGGCACTACTAGCTCTAGGTGTTCCGTTCCCGTCTCCGTCCCCGCTTAAAACTGTACAGTCCAGTCCAAGTCCCCACCTCAATTTCTGTCCACGTCTGCTGCCATGTGATGGCCCCGTTTTGAATGTTTAATAAAGTGTTTGTTTGCTTGATCAAAAATGAGATCGATTCGATCAATCTGGGTCTGGGTTGGGGGCAAGTAGGGGATCAAATCACGATCCCCCTAAAGTATGCCCCACAATCTCTTAAATACTTGTCCCAAATTGTGGCACATTCTTGAAACATTTGGCCATGTCATTATCTTAATGTATGTTTTATATTTTTGAGATTGAGTGTGATTAGTATTAATTTGTGTGCTAAAAATATATTTTGTGTTTAAGTATTAAGCAGCAAGAAAGAAGACGAAATATTTATAAGGAATATAATAATTAATTAATTATAATTATAAGGAAGATGGTTTATATTCAATTGTACACATAAATAAATATATATGTAATCTTAATTATTTCAACCTTTCCGCTCACTCATTTGGTAGCCATAAGAGCCGGGGGCCCCGCTCTGACTTTTATACTAGCTTTAATTAAATGTTAGATGGATCAAGAGAATTGCGAACATGGCTATGGTAAAATACAGGAAGGGGCACGAAAAGTAACATTTGAAAAAAACCACCACCATACAAAGTATCCGAGGCTGTATCTAGGCTGTAATATTAAAACTTTTTTGTTATTTTAGGGTCGAAATTGGAATAGCCAGTGCATTTAAATCAACGATATTTCTTAGCACGAGATCCAGGCGCAATACATTATTTATTTATAAAATATACTACCTACTAAACCAATTAAAACGTGTACTATCATACGCATTTATCACGATCTGTCAATGGCATACTTGGCCAAGATGGGACGCAAACTGTCAGATCATTCAGCAAGCAAATTCTTGCGATATGCTATAGAGCATATTGCCAAAAGTGAAAAAAATAGCCAACATTTCGTGCCGACAAAAGCGAAATATAATTCTGGCGGAGTACTAGTAGGTATGCATGTGACCAAATGGGCTTTAGATACACCTGTAAACAATAATAATAATATCAAAGCAAAACGTTAACAACATAGCTTAAGTAATGCACTTTCATACCGAAATCAAAGTGCAAAACGAAAATCTTTAATAGAGGTCATTGGAATGAAGATTAAGTGTTGCCCCAAAACTTTAAGTGACACTGGTTTTGGCTCGACTTAAATTAAAATTTGTCAGCAAAGTCTAATATATTTAACCATTTTGAATATTCATTAACAATCCAAAATTGAATTACAGTATGTCAACCCATCAAATAAAGCAAATACGTTTCAGTCTCAGTCCTTTAAATGTTAATTTAATTTAATATATTCCCTAAGTCTATCCTATAATTCTATTCTGTAATTTTTCTATATCCTTTTACTCAATTGAAAAGGGACCATTAATGATCCATCTCATTAAAAACTAGGGCTCTTAGTAGAAAACCTCTGAAGGATCATTAGGACCTAGTTAAAACAAATTATTTTCTAAATAAAATACAATACAAAAGAGTGATGCAAAATTCCATGCTTCAAAGGAATTTCATTAATAAAATAAACTTAGAAGGTGGTTCGTTTAGCAATTTGTTCCGCTATTTTTTGGGATCATGTAAGTCTCTCAATGTGGTCCAGTGCAAGTATGGGTTGGATAGTTCTTTTGGCATGTCAACCATGTATTACAGCCATTGCCATTGGTGGCCCAAAGATCCAGAAAAGAAGATCTTGACCCGGCAGCGGACCCAGTCTAAGCCCAAACCCATTGAGTAGAGCAAAAGAATTCAAATGACCCTGAAAAGCAGTCTCTCGCCATCGACTGACGCATCAAGATCGCCGGAGATTCGTGTGGATGAGACATCTGTACGGTTATATCTGGTTATAGATCACGTCCCGGCACGTCTTTTTTTTTGGTTTAGACTTATAGCATGGGGCATGCTCATGTGGCCACATTTTCTGGTAGTATTTAAATGGATTTCATGGGCCGGTGGGGCTTCAGTTGATCTTAACCTGCTCCAAAATGTGGCCAAAATGGCCCATTATATTGTTGCTGTTTGTGGCAGCAACGCCGCCAGGGATTCTCGGCGAGGTGAGTTTCAGTTTGGGAAGTTGTTTTTCTAAATCGTTAATCCCATATTCCCGCTCTTTAGAGTTCCGGCGACACCACGCCCAGCGATGAGGCGGCCTTCGATGGCAGTACGAGTTCAAGTACGACGCCAAGTCCCAAGCTGGAGGAGACTACCGATCGGCTGATCCATGGCAACCTCCGGAAAGCCCCACGCGGGGAAAACATGTCCGGAGGGTCGGGACAGAAGCGTGGAGATGATGAACACTACGATGTGGTCGATGTTATGGCGGCCACGGGAACGGGAACGGGAGCGCACAGACCGAAGAGTGGGCAGACCACCAGAATCTATACCACCGGCGAGGTGGATGAGAGCTTCTGGCTGAAGCATCTGGGCGATGACTTCAGGCATGCCATCCATCTGCAGGTGGGCGGCACCAACGAGGAGTACAACCGGCTGATCAATCAGACCCAGAACGGTGTCCACGAGGAGGTGCATCACGAGTACCTGCCGGGTGCCGAGCGACCGGATGGAGAGGTGGCTCCCTCCCCTCCTGCCCCTTCGAGGCCTGCCAGCGGTGGCTACTTTCGGGGCAGCCAGCAGCAGCAGAGTTTTGATAGCCGTTCGTTGGCCATGAAGCAGCAGTATCTCATCCAACAGCAACAGCAGCAACAGCAGCAGTACTACAACCCCGCATTGCAGCACAGACAACTCTACACTTCTCAGTCACACACACAATACCCACAACAACAACAACACAGACACCAATACCAACAACCTCATCCACAACAACACCGACACCAACAACACCAGTACACGGAAACACAACAACACCCGCACACCAGATACCAGAAGCCGCAGAAACACGGCTACATCATAAACTCCAGCGAAGATCAGCTGCATGCCTCCCAATCGAACTCAGCGCCAGTGAGATCTGGGCCAGAGGGAGGCGGAGGAACCATGGGCTTCGAGGAGGAGACCGACTCCTTCCACAGCCAGCTGAACTTTAAGTCGCCATTCAACGACTACGGCAGTCGACCCACTCGCGACCTCACCTACCTTCTCTACAGACGAGGTCTCTAAGGAGGTCCATAAATGAGGCTGAACCACACAAACACACACCCCAGAAAGCACAAACACACACATACACCACACACAAACAGAACAAGATTAAGGACCCTGCAGTACCGTTCCCCGTGGATTCCACGTGGAATCCACGGGGAAATTCCACGACACTCCCGTGGAATCCCGGGGAAGTTTCCATACAAATCTTGTAAGGATTTTCCATACATGAGTCGCGTGTGGCGTGGAATTCGAAATTAACCGGGGATTCATCGCGGAATATGCGTGGAATCCCTGGGGTGGTTCGCAGGGAATTTCGAAAGAATCTGTGATTTTCGAACTTGATTTCACGTGGAATCCCCGTGGAAATCCCGTGGAAAATCCCGGGGAATTGCCGTGGAAACCCCGTGGAAAACACGTGGAAAATCACGGGGAATTGCCGTGGAAAGCCCGTGGAAACTGGGGAAAATTCCCGGGGAAACCGTGATGAAAACCTATAGAAACTACCCGGAAATTACCCTTTTTAGTAAAACTTCGGAGTAATTTATTTCTTTGTTTGGATTTATTTATAAAACGGTAGTTTTAATTATTACCATATTTTTGATTAGCAAATTCAATATTCCCAAATGCGTGTGACGTGCCTTCTCTGCCGGCTTGTAGCCTTTTCACTTATGCAATCTATAAAAAAAATATATAAATGTAAAAGTCAAATTGAACATTGCAATATTTTGTATTAATATACTTACATTCATAGTAATTTTATCAGAAAACAATCTCCGCATATGGTACATATGTAAAGAGATCTTCATTTTCACCGTCGATGTTAAAGGCGGGTCCAGGTTCAAGATCAATTCTGCAAATGAGTTCATAAATTATACATAAATAAATGTACTTACCTCATT
>VNJU01006437.1:0-144352 GCA_008042675.1 Drosophila seguyi | reverse complement strand
AATTAGGCAAAACCGCAAGAACACTTGTTTAAACAACAGCTTAACACTGCACTTCAATTTCAAATGCAAAGGGAATGGGCAGAAGTAAGACGAAACCGAAAAACAAAGACCGAAAAGTCTGGCGTGTGCCAGGGTATACACGACCAAAGCAATGCCTTTTAATTTGAACCACATAAGGCAGAATATCAAATATAAACATTTTAGCTTTGCCAAAGCATATGTTTAATACTTGCCAATATGCCATTCGACTAAATAAATAAGAATTCATCAAATATAAAATTATATATTTATAAATATTACATCTTATTTTAAAAAGGGTATTCTTACGGCGACGCTACACACTTTGATTTCGACAGTGATTTTCTTCTCTCCCTTTCCTCCATCGCCATCTCTGTCTAATTTGTGTACTGTCGAAACCCGTTGCTCCGAATCAGTTCGAAAACAAAAACAAATATACAGTGCGAATGTCGCGCGACATTGACAGTAGCCGAGAGTAGGTAGAATTTTGTCTGTGCCTACTTCGTTTCGAACTTCGCTAAGCGAAGCCCATGTAATTTGTTTTTGTTTTTCGAGCATGCCGCGTGGAAAACCCGTGGAAGTGGAATTTTGGTACTGCAGGGTATATTGTTCGTGTAAATGTGTTGGTTGCTTCTAATGAAAAACGTTCTATTTTTAAATGCACACACCATAAAAAACTGAAACGATTGCTCCACACTTCAACTTTAAAAATTATCAGCCAGCAGCGAGCGTGCGTTAGTGTTGGTCTCTGTGTGTCTGTGTGACTGAGGGGGAAAATGAAAATCATCATAAATATTCGTCTGTGTCTACTTGTGAAATTTTCCACAACGGAGAAGGAAAAAAAACTCGAGACACGCACATGTGCATATGTGTGCAGCGACGCCGACTGCTGAACTTCCCCTCTTTATGTTTCATGCTTCGTTTTTTTTTTTTTCGGTCGTCACGAAGTCTCTTCGTCTTTTATCGTATCCATCGATCTCCACACGGACACACACGCATTCGGGAAGCAGAAGCAAAAGCAACTGTAACACAAATCCGTTAGCTCTCTCAGAAAAATAGAGAGCGTATTCCGTTGGAAAGAGCAAAGTTGAAAAATTAAGAAGAAACTAGCTCGAAAAATAGCAAAAACAAAAATTGCAATTCAACTGAAAGTGTGAATGTATGTGTGTGAATGCAAAAAAACAAAAATAATATAACTAAAATTTGAAAAGTGCAAAAGACACAAAACATACCGGGGCTCGCAAGAGTGAAAAAATTAAGAAAATTTGTTTTATGACTTAATAATATAAAGAACTAGATTTGTTATATTTTGTTAAATTTTACGCGGTTAAATTAGAATTATACAGGAGCGGGGAAATAATTAAAATGATTAATTAAGGGACACAATGTTCACTTTATGTGTCGTGTACTGTATTCTGAAATCAAACCTGAACTTGACCTTGCCGACGTAAAATGTTCATTATTTAGAGTTTTTCTCTTCTCAGGAAAACGTAACTAATTTAATTTTCTGTTTCTTCATTCTTTACAGCATAACTGCTGAGACTCACACAAACAAAAAGAATAAGTGGCAGAATAGAAGGCGATAAGGTTTTGTAGACCCCACTGTACTCCCCTAAGTTGCAAATTGTAAAATCAGCGAGCGAGTGGCGAAAAAAACGCTTAACCAGAGAGAGGGAGCAAAGCGAGCCACGTCAAGGACGTGGGCCCACCCATTTCCCCCTAAATAACTACCCCGGATCCAAACCCCCAAAATGGATGACGATCAGCAGTTCTGCCTGCGGTGGAATAACCACCAGAGCACACTGATCAGCGTGTTCGACACGTTGCTGGAGAACGAGACTCTAGTCGATTGCACGCTAGCCGCCGAGGGCAAATTTCTCAAGGCCCACAAGGTGGTGCTGTCAGCATGCAGTCCTTACTTTGCTGTGAGTATTTATAACGTGAAACCCCCTGGAAATGTACCCTCTATAATGCTGCATACAATTTTCTTTGGGAATTGCAGACCTTACTTCAAGAACAGTACGACAAACATCCCATCTTCATACTCAAGGATGTCAAGTATCAGGAGCTGCGCGCCATGATGGACTACATGTACCGCGGCGAG
This sequence comes from Drosophila seguyi, assembly GCA_008042675.1. Taxonomy (NCBI): domain Eukaryota; kingdom Metazoa; phylum Arthropoda; class Insecta; order Diptera; family Drosophilidae; genus Drosophila; species Drosophila seguyi. The sequence goes on along the minus strand of VNJU01006437.1, from coordinate 142,230 downwards.
GTGAATATCTCGCAGGATCAGCTGGCCGCTTTGCTCAAGGCCGCCGAGTCGCTGCAGATTAAGGGTCTGTCGGATAATCGCACTGGCGGTGGATCGGCACCAAAGCCTGAGTCCACACAGCAGCAGCATCATCGCGGCAAGCTTAGTGGCGCCTACACACTGGAGCAGACGAAGCGCGCGCGCCTGGCCACCGGCGGTGCGATGGATACGTCTGGTGATGTGTCGGGATCTCGCGAGGGCTCTTCGAGTCCTTCGCGTCGTCGCCGGAAAGTCAGACGTCGCAGCATGGAAAATGGTAAATCCCTTTGTAATTTTTTTTTTTATAAATAAATTTTTCCAAGAACTTGTGTTTTTTGGATCATTTGAGAAAAGTTCAATGTGTTTAATGGTTTATCTCATTTTTATTTTGCAGATGCCCACGACAACTCCAACTCGTCCGTGTTACAAGCCGTCGCCTCGAATCAGTCAATCCTCCAGCAGACGGGCGCTGGCCTCGCAGTTTCCGCTTTGGTCAGCACTCAGCTGTCAAGTGGATCGGCAGCCGGAACCAGCAGCCAAGCGTCGTCGAACCAGCAGCAGCAGCCATTGACCAGCACCAACGTTACCAAAAAGACTGAAAGCGCTAAACTAACATCCTCGACAGCCGCACCTGCGAGCGGAGCAGCTGCGTCAGTGACCGCCCAACAACAGCAGGCCCAGCAGCAACAGGCGCAGACCACAAGCGATGCCATTAATACCGAGAATGTACAAGCCCAGAGCCAAGGCGGCGCCCAAGGCGGCGTCGAAGGTGATGACGAGGACATGGATGATTCGAGCGCCGTTGGCGGTGCAAGTGCCATCAGTGGTCCCAATCCTGCCTCCGCATCCGCCTCTGCATCCGCCGTTCACACCGGAGTTGTGGTCAAGCAGTTGGCCAGCGTTGTGGATAAATCGTCGTCGAATCATAAACAACAGAAGATCAAAGACAATAGCGTGTCGTCAGTGGGCTCTGAAATGGTAATTGAACCCAAAGCCGAATATGACGATGATGCGCACGATGAGAACGTTGAGGATTTGACATTGGACGAGGAGGACATGACAATGGAAGAGCTGGACCAGACGGCCGGCACCAGCCAGGGTGGTGAAGGATCTAGTCAAAGTAAGTATTGAAATCGCTTGCGCTGCGTGTTTAAAGTCGCCGAAACTAATGTTACGTTCTCCCTATTAAATAGCATATGCATGGCAGCACGACAGATCTCAGGATGAACTTGGACTACTGGCACAGGATGCGCAGCAACGGGATCCCCAAGGTGAGTGTTTGTTGCCTCCAAAGTCGATTATATACAATATATATATATGAGCTACTACGAACAAATGAAAAAGCAAAAAGTACAGCTTAGCTTAGAAGTTTATTAGACAGAGAATAAGAGATGTTTTTCGAACTCAGCGAGCACGACAACAACCATGACAAGCTTAAATTTCAAATGCAAATGCAGATAAAGAATGAATCCATCCACGTTATATCAAGGTCACAACTTCATTATTTCCACACAAAAAAAACCTACATAAATATATACATCTTGATTTTGTTCACATTTTAAATGTCGTGCTCCGAAAAAAGCTCTTAAACGTTGAAAGAAGAAAAAAGAACCATCAAATAGATAATTTTTTCGAATATAATTTTCAACAAGATAGCAGCAGACGAAAAAAGCAAGCAACAAGAAAAAGTACAAATACAAAACAATACCAAAAATAACAAGATCTCTGTGAGCAAGAGTTTGCGAAAAAAAGGAAGAAAGAACAAAACAAAACGAAAAAAACAGCGAAATTAATGTTGAGAGCGAGAATTTACGACTCTGATTTCTGGTAAACTTGCTGCAGTGTTTTCTTCTCTCTTTCTTTTATTTATAAAGACAACTCCGACAGAGAAAAAAAAAACAGAAGAATAATTAACCCAAAACAAGAATAATTTGTGCAAGTTGAAAAGTATTTACCTAAAACAAAAAATCTTTCTTTACTTAACATATTTTTTTAAAACCAAGACTAATCATTTTTTAATTATGACACACACTTGTTTAATTCGTATAACTCCTAGTAATCCTTATTTTTTTTTGTACATATACTTATAATACTTATTAATTTTTTAACACACAAAATGAGAAACATTTCACTCACACACAAACATAATACATATATATTTGCTATATATAAACCACAAAGTCACCCACAACAACAACCCCGTAACATTCCCTCATTTTACCATTATTATTATTGAATATATATATGTATGATTCTATATGTATGATCATTTGTTGTTGTTTTACAATTGGTGTTTGAATTAACAATTTTATTTGCTTTATTTACTTTGTAAATGTTTGAAAAAAGCATTCCTAAAACATTTCCCCTCACTATCTATCTCTATCTCTTACTCTCCTGCCCCCTGTCTCTTTACTCTCTGGCCCTCTCTCTTTCCAACATTAAGCCGTTAGCTGCAGAGCGAAGAAAAGTGCATTCAGAATTCATAATAATTCATAACATTATATTTCACACATACACAAACATACACTGCAGCTTTAAATTAGGATGTATAATAATAATTATAATAATAATAGTGTTTTAAAAAGAAACAACGAAATGATAGAGTGCCTTATCATTTAAGTTAGTTTTTATACAAATGTACGTATAAACAGATTCTTTTCTGTGCGTGTATTTCCAAATATGTGTGCAAGTGTTTGTGTTGATCTCTCTCCCCTTCACTTGCTTTCTCTCGCTATTGCTCTTGCTCTCTAAGCTGCCGTTTGTGTACATGTCTCCATTGAGTCTCTGTGTGTGTGTGTGTGTGCGAGTGTTTGCAGGGCTCTGGCAAGAACCACAACTACAAGTATTACCCCAACCCCCCTTCTCTTAAAATGAAAGCTCTCAGTACAGTTGCGCCAAAAGTCGACTTCTAGCAATTTAAACAATAACGACGGGATTTAACTTAAACTTTGTGTTTGCATATTTCAAAAAAGCATCTCCCACAACACACACACACAAACAAACCATACATCTTCACATTTTTCACACCCATTGATTGTCATTTCTGTTCCGTTTTGATTGTCAAAAATCTGTTTTTAGAACTCTCAGCGCGTGCTAATGTTTATTTCTTATACACAGTTGTTTTTATTTTGTTTTACACATTATATTTAAAATTATTATATATGATTACGAGAAATACGCATGCAGTTTTAAATTGTAATTTAGTATACTATATCTCTCTCTCTATAAATACACATATATATATTTTGCTTTATTTTGGTTGACGGGACTTATTTTCTTTGTTATTTTTCCTTTTTGTATTTGTTGATAGTTTTAAAGTTAGTTTGTAAGCTTACCGTTTGAGAGTATAACGCGCGCGCCACTCCGGGTTACGTCTTTAAAACGTTAAGGACATTCGAAATTGTTGAAAGTAACAACTTAAAAAAACTAATCTTAAAACAAGTCAAGTGCCAAGTGATTTTGAAACAAGAAGCCAAACCCATGACTGTGGAGAGAAGCGGGTAACACCAGTTTAATGGAGGAGGTGTCTTCTTGGACGTTCATCAGCTGGAGGATTTGGTCAAGTCGCGCGTCGTTGCCACAAAAACAAAGCTAGTAGCCAATCCGTAAGGATGGCGAGGTACGTTCGCAGCTTTGGGCAATCCGACACGATCCATCAATCCAACATCGTCCCGATCTCCAGGTGAGTATGCTCCGCTCGACGGTATCGGTTGGGCGGAGTGCCATACAAAATGAAATAAATTTTGTATTTTTTAAGTTTTTTATGTTGCTCCCCGAAAGAACACCACTCCGTTCCTAACTCCTAATTCCTAAATCCTAAAATCCTAAATTCCTAAAATCAACTTTCATTCCTCACAAAAAAAAAAGATAAAAAAATTCCACAAATATACAAATTTTCAGCAACTTGCCAGGTAATGTGTAAAAAATCAAGCGAAAAAACTTGGGAAACCTTGAAAAAATAAAGGTGCAAGCGCGCACTCTTTTGTGCTCTCTTTCTCTCGAAAAAGAGTTTGAATGGCGCTAAATGGGTAAGCTATAGTGTTACTCTTTTCCCCGTTTTCTACAATCTTTCTCCTCCGATTTAATTCTAAGTGTGTACGCCTTAAATTTACATTGTTTATATAATTTACTTGATTTTTTTTTATTTAATTGACTGGCGTTTGTTTCTCGAAATTGCTTTAAGCGTCGTCGTTGCCAAACAAACATTAAAAACTACAACAAAAATACACCAAAGAAAAACGACATTCTCGAACGATAAAAATTATTTATATATATATAAAACTATGAATATGCAAATAGAATACACTGCGTTACGTGTTTATAAATTTGCTTACTTTCATGAATGCGTTACAAGCTTTTTGAGTTTTCTTTGGAGTTTTACTTCTTTCGGCTTATTATCAGAAAATCATAATAAAAAAAATCTTATATAGGGATTATATAAAATTTGTCTTCTGTATTCGGTACAAAGAATCTAAAACAGAAACAAAATATCACGTATTATTTCTAGAGTGTTTGAAAAATATACCTTTCTTAGAGTTTTTCGAAATCCTAGGGATTACTTTTTTGAAATATAAATGAATCTTGGATAGTTTTTTCTTAGTTTGTGCAATTTTTCGTTGGTTCTAGAGAACTCTAACAGTGATTTTGCGGTCTCAATCCAAAAATAGCCTTTTTGGTCTAGTATTACGAGTATTTAATGTATTGAAAGCTCCGATTACTTGTTTTCAATCCCGTTTGCTTAGACCTTTTCTACTACATTCTTAATCGACCAATTTATAAAGTATTTTTTTGTTTTACCCGTTAGCCAGGTGAGCTATCTAAAAGTGTCTTTTATACTTGAATATCCATGAAACTGTCGTTGATCCCTCCACTCGGCACCTCGGCACCCCTCTCTTTGTCTCGCTTATCCGCTTTCTATGCCCGTTGTGTTAATTGTTAATCAGCAAAAACAATAGCAACAAACGGCAAATAGCAACAAAAATAAAATAAACATAAAAAAAATAATGCCCGAGAGGCAGTCGTTCGTTCAAGTTCAAGGTCGGCTAAATAATAATGTGTTGTTTCTATGTGTGAGATTGCGAGTTGCTTTTTCTCTTTTAATCAGCATTGTTCACTTGATGTTGGAGAGGGACGGGAAGGGATGTGAGGAGGAGGAGGTGATGTGGCAGCGTAGAATGAAGCAATAATATTAATGTTCATATCTCTGAATGTTCGTTTGCTTGTTGATTTTGGTTTTGTGAGGTTTTTTGTTCTCATTTGTGTGGTGCTATTCTCCAAATATTATTTCGTACTGCTGCATCCGTGTAAAAATTCAGTGGTGGTGATGACGATAATAATACTGATGCTGCCGTGAGTGCTTGGCATAAAAAGAATCTGGTTTTTGGAATTTTCGAATGGGAATTTCTTCGTCTAAATTAATTGGTGGACAATCTCAGAAAGTCGCTTGAAAAACCACTTTAATTTGCGTATGCTTTTTGAGTTCGTTTTATTGCTCATTAAAGGAGTGACGTTATGATCTTGAATAAGTCTAAAATTTAAAAAATTTTAAGACGTTTCTATAGTGACACTATATATGTGGCAGTTATACCATGTAATTCGCCAGACAAGTTGTTGTTTCTAGGATAGTTGCAATATTTAATGTGAATGTATACCCTTCATTTTCTAAAATAACTGGCCTGATAGTTATTGTTTATGTTGAACAAGCTAATCGTATAAAATTTCTGGTTTTATCCTTTAAAACCTGCCTCAAAATCAGATTCTGGCAAATTAAGATAGAAAATCTTGCGAGAAAACTTAAACCCCAACTTAAGTTAAAACTCTCTTTGTAGTTGAGTGTGAAAAAAAAAATATTTGAGATTATTTTTTTTTTACTATAATTGCTTTGTGAATATGCAACCTTCTTTTTCGACCCAGTTGAAAGCTGTTTGCATGGCCTTGACCCAATTCACAGTTGAATTTGCTCACAAAAAGCACAGGCACAGCCACACTCGCACTCACAGATACGCAGAAATACACAAACACTCACACACTCACATGAAACGGGCAGTAAAAGATACTTTTTTCCCCTCTTTTTTTGCGTTATTTTTGTGTAACATGCAATGTGTCAAGAGCTTTTGTGATTTTTCCAAGGCGCAATAGCCGCAAGTTGTCAAAAGGATATGTTGACTTGGAGTCCTTAAATTATACATGTATTTGTATTGTGTATTTGTGTGCATAAATTAATGTGTGTGAGTGTCCTTTGAGTAATTTTTAAGATCTTTATGTAGTTTATATGAAAAAATTATCATATGTAATTCGTAGTTGTATATTGGCATAATTGTTTCTCTCTTTCTGGGGCTATTTGTGGACCTTTCTTTCTCTCTCCTTTAAACTTTCAACTTGCGTAAGTTTTTCTTGTTTAATGTTATATGAGACTTGACAGTGTTTTGAAGATAATAAAGGAAGATTGAGGAACTCATTTGTATTGTTATGTTGACTGATACTTGTGATCAATCTTTGAATTACAAACTTCAAACCCAGAATATTTTGACGTTTATTTTGTACTTTTCTTGTTGTCTTGTCGTGTTACTTTCTACTGCTTAATAGTTGTCGGGGATTTAAATCTGGATAATTTGATAATTAACAAAAATATCTTGCCAGATAATACCACGGAAAAGAATAGAGACAATTGTATTTAAGGGTGTGATTTCTAAAGTTATTCATCAATGTTTGCAATAGAATAAAACCTTAGGTTTTTGAAAATATTTTCGAGAAAATAGACACAAAAAGATTCGTTTTGTTATTTCATTTGTGAATTTCGTACTGGATTCTCTCTTTTTATTTTCGTGTGCCTCAATCTCTTTCACTTTTCTTCTTTTCCGCCCCATATTCTTCGGTTTTGATTCCATAATCGTGTCGATGTTGTACAGGCGCAATGGTTGTGCCCCGAATAACGTCGGTTCGCGGTGGCTCCAAGCGCTTGGCTGGAAAAATGGCCACCATTTCCATTGCATCCGCATTGAGTGCTGCCGCCACGCACACGATATCCAGGCGCAAATGCAAATCCATCAGCACCACCTCATCATCGCACAGGTAACTTGGCTTGGCAATCAGTTTGTGTCCTCTTCGATGCCCAGATCCCTGATGATCTCTCTCTCTCTTGTGCTCTCCCTTCCCCTTTACGTTTTTCTCTAGACACACCGGTGGCAGCGGTGGACGACATGGCGGTGACGCCCAGCCGCGTGCTTCCACAACCGCCTCGGCAGCCACATCGAAGTCGTCCAGATCGGCGGATGCGGCAGCGAGCGCTCCTTATGTGTGCCAGACGTGCGGTCGTCACTATCAGGTTTTGGGCACTTTGACGCGCCACATGCGCAAAGAGTGCAATCAGCCGAAGAAGTACGTGTGCGGCATGTGCGGGCGTGGCTTTCACTATAATTTCAAGCTGCAAGATCACTACTACTATGTCCATAAGGGCATTCCGCAAGCCGGACTAGTTCAGAGCGAAAAGGGGAGAGCTATGGAGGAGGAGAGGAAGGAGCAGAAGAAGGATAGGTTATAAGTGTAATTGATGTAAAACCATAATTCACACACTAATCATCAGTACCATTAAGCGTGCAACATGCAACACGAAAGCTACAATAAATGTGGGGTTAGAATATTAATCTGTGATTCTTCTCAATCGAAGCAAGAGTTCTAGCGGAGAAGATGGCTAAGAAAAAGTGATTAAAGTGACAGTCAAGTGAGAGTAATTCTTAAATTTAGTTTAAAACAGTATGAGAAATCTGTGCCTTTAATTGAATATTGTAAAATTTCATATTTAGGCCATCAAGTGATAAGAAATTTAAAGAGGTATCAAGATTGTTGTGCACTTGGCTTACATATAAACTTTCTTTAGACTTCAAAAGAAGTGGGATTTTCAGATGAAGATGTCTAAAAGCTTTGCATTTATAGGGTTTACGTTCCAAATGTATTAAAAATCGTTTGTGAATTTGGATTTAGAAGGTTGCTTGGTGGATAATTAAATTCCTAGAGTTCTTTACGCTCTACAAGTCTTAAATATCAAACTGTACACACCATCTTGTGCAGTCCATATTATTTTTTTAAGGACTTGTAAGCGTGATCATAAGTGTGTTGGTTAAAAAAAGAAGCCGCCGTTAAAAAAAAAAAACAACAAAAAAATAAAAATTATTGGAGTAGGTCCAATAATTCTAAATTCTATGTAACTTTGACTTTAATTGTTGTGGAGTTTGAAATACAACACTTTTGAGGTTAGTTTTAAAGTTACTAAAGGTTTAAGAGCTTTAGAGTTGTGTCTTTTGAGGTTAGTTTTGAAGTAACAGAAGTGCGTAGGTTTGGTTTTTAAAAATAGATTTACTAAATTCTATGTAACTTTGACTTTAATTCTTGTGGGAGCTTGAAATACAACACTTGAGGTTAGTTTTGTAGTTACGGAAGTGTATAGGTTTGGTTAAAAAAAAAAGGAGCTTTAGAGTTTTGTCTTTTGAGGTTAGTTTTGAAGTTACGTGGGTTTGGTTTAAAAAACACAAAGAGCTTTAGAGTTGTGTCTTTTGAAATGTCAAGCTTTTGTCGTGTCAGTTGCTCGCTCGTTCGTTCGTTTTAAAAACTTTTTTCCCCACTCCCTCCTATGTGCGTTTCTCTATCCTGCTCTTTTGCTCAAACCTTTAATTGCAGGTCTGCTCGAGTTGAGTTTGAATGAAATGTTTTACTATGAAACTGAAACTCCGCCGACCTCTGCCGTCGCTGTTGAATCGCGTCGCGGAAAACTGCGATCACGCAAGAAGGCCACTAGTGGTACCGACTTGGTAAAGAAGAACATAATGCCGCCGCCGTCCGAACAGAGCTTTTCGGCGGCGAATCTGTCGAGGAATGCGAATATGCGGGAGGATGGCAAGGTGCAGTGTCCGCAGTGTCCGAATGCATATACGAGGATATCGGCGCTGAAGCGGCACTTGGAGTTTGAGTGCGGAATGATGGAGAACTTCCGGTGCGAGCTGTGCGATGCCGGATTCAAGCGGAAGGATTCGCTGAATCGCCACCGCAAGAAGCACATTACCACGAAATATTTGTTTTAGCGAGACTGATCAGTCCAATGATGAGCCATTAAAGAAGATTAAGATAATGCCAACTCGTGTGGGGATCTACTCATTATATACATTGTCTATATATATTGTCCTTTTCTATACTATCCTTGGATATAATTGATCTCTCTTAGATTTCGAGTCGAGGAATTAGTCCCAAATTAATCAACCGTCATATAAAGCCAGGATATATCTGTATATGTTTTTGACTGCTCGATAAAAACAGATTGCAAATTGAATTAAACACACACAAACATTACACGACACACATCCTGCCCATTACTACTCTCTCTCTCTCTCTTGTATATCCTTTGCATAAATCACAAGGCTGACAACCTCTCGGTCTCTTCTCTGTCTCTTCTCTATCCAATCCCTGCTCTTTCCTCTGACTAGTGTTTTCCCTCTTACGATTAATCCTTAACCAAAGCCAACACCAAAAACCAAACGCCCGCTCCTTCGCCTTTTTTGCATTTGCTGTTCTGTGCAATTGTTTTTATGCCTGTTTGAAATTTGTTTTTGTTTGACGAAGAAACTACAATTAAACCAAGAAATTAATTTATTAATTTTATCACAAAAACAAACGAATATTTAATGCTTTCTACGACTAATATCTGGCATTTTTGAGAGAAACCCAACAACAAATTATAACATACTGCTTGTTTTTGCCTTGAAAAATTAAAAAAACGACTAAAAATATGAAATGAAACATAACATGAATTAAAAATAATATTAAAAGCATGATTAACGTTTAACTTTTAACGTTTTTATGAACAACAACAACGAAAACTTGATAGAAAACTTGAATTCGAGTCCCGAGAAAATATGAAAAATATCAAAACAAAGAACAAAAACAAATTTCAGGCCTGCATCAGCTGATAGACGACTCCTCATCCAGTCAGCAACCACCGAATCATGTCCTGAACGGCGGCAGCAACAGCACCAAGCAGGAGCTTATGGATGGCAGCAATGAGGACTTTCCTCAGGGATCGGGATCGGGATTGCATCACTTTCAGGCCCCTCAATTTGATCATTTTCAAGGACTCTTGGGCGGCGGTAATGGGGGAGCGGTTGGAGTAGGAGTAGGAGTAGGCCTTGGCCAGGAGGAGAGCTTTACGTGCCCGCAGTGCTATAGGACTTACCGTAGACACGGCACCTTGCGTCGCCACCTGCGACAGGAGTGTGGCAAGGGCAAGAGCATGGTGTGCTCGGTTTGTGGCCATCGCACCAAGCGAGCGGATCACCTGCGCCAGCATGTACGCAAGAAGCATCCAGAGATTGCGATGCGATCGCTCTTTAAGCGTCAGCAGAGAGCTGCCGCAGCGGCAGCCTCATCGGCCGGCGAAGAGAATCAGACGGCAGAGGCAGAACAGAAGCCCGAGATTGTGGATCTAGTCGATATGCTGGACGAGACGGCAGCAACGGGAGATGAGGATCAGCAGCCACATGCCTTTCTAGTCGATGACGACGACGACGACGAACCCACGGACTATCCTCAGCTGCAGCAACATCAGGTGGAGGAGAGCAGGACCAGCAGCTATTATCGCCACCAGCTCCGGCAGCATACATTGCTACAGCAGGCGTTGCAGCAGGTGGCAGCGGCGGCGACAGTGGCTGCCAGCGGCGGCTCCTCCAACTCCACCGCCTCCCCCTCCGCCGAGCTGCTGAAGGGAGAGGGATTGTAGGTTCTAGGCCCTTCTCCTTTACCTCCGCTTTGAGTAAAAGACGCGCAACGCTAAATTTTATCCAGAGATATCTCCACTAATCAAATTAACCAAAGAGCGGCGACCTTTGCCATTTTCTTTTCCTGCATTTATTTATATATATATTTTCTAATTCGTATTATATGCGATATATATGAGTATATATTTCTTTTTCCAGCGCTAAATCAAAAACAGAGTTGACAACTAATATAATAATAACAATAAAAAAGTATATTTATATATTTTGTATAAAATTAAAAAAAAGGAAGAAAAAAAGGACGAAAAGAAGAAAAGCTATAAAAACTAAAAATAAAATGCCACGTTTTTTACAAACCGAAACCACAAACCAATGCGTTTTTCAATTTAATGCATGAGATAAATATCGAAACAAAAAAAAAGGAAAGATGGAAACACTGAATTTCGAAATTAATTTAATTACATGATTACTTGATTAATTTTCTTTGGTAAATAACATTTAATTTAATATGCGAAACGATCACATTTATACATATTTTGTTTTCGGTGACAAAGTTTTTTTAATATACTTTTTGTGTGTTTAAATTTAAGTTTAACTTAAGTTTTAACTTTGAGGCAAGGCGTGAGATGTGTATTATCCATATGTAATGGCGGCGTCGGTTCTTATGCTAATCCACAATATCTACTATATTGCATAATACAGTATATACATAACTTTAAGCCAACAACAACAACAACAACAATACACTGTAAAAATGAAAACAAAACATGAACTTAAAAACAGCCCAAACAGAAACAACCCGACACAAAACACACACTCACACACAACACCATCTCTATTTCTCTACTCGATCTCGGACTCTGTACTCTCTGTCGTCTCTGTTAAGAAATAATCGTTTAAATCAGTCTTTTAGCCAAATTCTTAGACATAAAAACAAACCCAATCACAATTCTTACAGATTTAAGGACGCTTTACTGTAATTATGCCACGGCAGTTATAGCAGCGGCCAATGCGGCCAGCAAGAAGCCAGCTATGGAGGAGGAGCAACAGAATCACCTCAACCAGCAGCATCAGCATCATCATCATCATCATCACCACATCAGCAACAGCAATAGCAGTGAGATTTGTGAGCCCGACGTAACGATACGCAGAATGTACAAATGCGGCAGCTCGGGCCAAGCGGAGCACATTGTCAATCACTTGCAGCCGGCGGCGGTTAGCCAGAATCAGCATCAGCAGCAGCAGCAGCTCCATTGCAGCACCAGCAACTGCACCGGCTGTCACATGTCAGCGGCAGCCGCCTCCTTTCAGTTGGCCAACCTGCTTAACAGTAGCATAAGAAGCAGCAGCGCGAGCAAACCGCAGCGTAACCATAGTCACAGTCACACTCACAGTCATAGTACAAGCAACAATAGCAATGCGAGTGGCAACAGCAATACGAACACAAACAGCACCACGAACAACAACAACAACAACAGCAGCAGCAGCAGTAGCATCATTGCAGCGAGCAAGAAACCGCCCAGCGTCCAGTTCCATTGCGAATTCTGCAACTTTAGCTGCTCGTGGCGCTACGATCTGAAATTGCATTTGCGACAGAAGCATGGCATTCATCAGCTGAAAAAAGTCTAGGATGGATTAGGGAATGTAATTCCAACTGGGATCGAGATCAAAACTACTGGCTGTTTTACAACATATACGTGTATATACATCCCCATTTTTATATAGTTAAGACAACACGTTTCTCTATATTGTTCTGTGTCTGCCAAGTCAATAATACCCTGAAGTTAAATATATGTGTACGAAATATTTATTGAAATGAAAAGTTGATTCTTTTAATGCCCATCTCTATATATATTATTCCATATTATATAATCGAATGTATTTTTAGAGAGCCTGTGACGCCCAGAAAGTCATTTTGGAAACCACAATTGATTTTACACAAAAATCTTTGAAATATTTTTATATTTGGTTTATAATTATTCCATATACAAAATATTGTATTTAGATTTTTCAAAATTTAACCAGGTTTCCTGTATTTTTTTTCTTACGAATTTTAACAAGTTTTTAAGTACACTTTGAATTTTGTTATTCGATAGTTTCTTAAATTTATTTATGTAATTTTGTTAGAAAAAAGTATTTAAATTGTATTTGTTTATTTTATTGTTTTTAGAGTAGACTCTGGTAGTTTCTGTTGAAGATAATGTAAACTTGATTTTAGATATTGAATAATTGTATAATTTGTATTAGTTTTTTCCTTCAACTTCTCAAAAACGAAAACAAGCAAAAACCAATCGGAAACTTGACCATTATTAGGTTTAGTTTTAAGTTATGTTTTTTTATAAACAAACATTTGAAGCGATGATTTCACAATTGTTTATGCCACATTTAAGTATAAGCCTAATAATTCCTGGACCTTGTGTTTATAATTTTTCACACATTTTTCTCTTTTTATTTTCTTTTCATTTTCATTTCATACAATCCAAAAAACAAAAATCCAATCAAATCGAATCAACCAACTCTAATCACCCCCAAAATCATCAATAACAACAACAACAACCAATTGAAAAAAATCACCAAAAACCCAACATAAATCAACAATTCACCATAAACCACACAATTCACCAACTCACCAACCAACCACACTACACACTCCAACTACTAACAATCCGCAAAATTGCTGGCCGGGATTCGATTTGATTCGATTCCCCCCGCAGACCTAAAGTATGAATACAAGCACAGCGTCTTTGGCAGCGACGACCAGGATCAGGATCAGTACAGGGAGCGCTTCCACTGCGCCGTCTGCAACAAGAGCTATCTGCGCAAGCGCCATTTGCAGCGTCATATGCGCGACGAGTGCATCGGCATACCGCCGCGCTTCAATTGCGAATTCTGTCCCTCGCGCTTCCGTCGCAAGTACCACATGGTGCGTCATTTGGTCTCTAAGCATGGCATTCCGTCGGCTATTGCCCAGATGACCACCGGCAGTGGTGCGCGTTCGTCGAGTGGCTCGTTAGACATAAAGCCTGGCATTAGCCTGGTGGGTCTCCAGCAGATGGGCGGCGGCAGCAGCGGAGGCGGTGACTGCGGTGCGAGTGTGGGCAGCACTGGATCGCACAATGGTTGCGAAAGCCCCATACCCGAGAACCTGTCTCTGCGCAAGGAGAACTACGAGAATGAGAATTATCCGGGCTCGCGCTGCACTTCGCCATTGCCGCCGCACATCATGCCGATTCCCACGTATGGATTAACAGGTGCCATCACAGCGATTTCAGCCGCAGCAGCCGTGGTCGAAGAGCAGGCAGCTGCAGCCGCAGCCGCAGCAGCAGCAGCAGCAGAGGCCAAGAACAACAACGATTCCGCAGGAGCAGGGGCTGTCGACGATGACGAGGCGGTGGCTGTGGCCGAGGCAGCAGCCGCGGCAGCAGCATTGGGCATCAAGCCGGAACCGGTGACGCCCAGCAAGGTGCAGCAGCACCACCTAATGAACGAGGAGTGGAACATGAAGCTGGGCCTGCAGATAATATCGAATTCGTTGCTCAAGGAGCGACTGATGAACACGATGCCATTTGCTTACAACAATAACTAAGCACTAACTTACGTCTATATATTTCTTCGAATCTTATTTATTGAAACTAGAATCTCTCATTTATGTTAATTTGTCGAGAGTCTTTTGCGGGTCTTCATCGTATTCTTCGTATGTGTAACTGCCGTATACGTTGTTTTATTCCCCCCGCGCCATTGTATTACCGCCCTCCGTATGAATCTCATTTGTAAGACATTCCATATTCTCGAAAGAAATCACCTTTCTTTTTTTAACTATAATTTATGTAACTATTTTTGTGAGTCTCGCTATACAGACAAAATGTGTCTTAAAAAACAAACAAAAAACAAGAATATTGTCAATATTATTACAATGTTGAGTGTCGTCAACCCACATCAAAGCAACTTTCCTAAACTAAAACTAAAACCGTCACGAATTTGTAATTGTATAAGAACGTTTTTCTTCAGCATGATAGGATGACGAAATGTCCCCGCTTTTAAGCTATTGAAACACCAAACTTTGTTAGTCACCTAAGATATGAAACCAAAAAAAAAAAGAAACGAAAAGAAAACGTCAAAGAGAGAGGAAATCAAATCTTTTTACTACAAGTTGAGTAATTTACAATTTGATGTATAAATGTATTAATGATATATCAAAAAAAAAAAACACGCATAAAATACTCAACGAGAGAGCTCTAGCCGCCGTCTCCCCAGAGGCGGGAGTGGAGGTAGTAGATATTTCTAATTGTAATTGCACTTGATCCAAATGATATGCCACCAAATTGTACCCCATACGTTAAGTTATTTTTATACGAATACATTTCTAGCATGTATGTTCTAATTTATCCAAAGCCCAAAAAAAAAAACGAAACAAAAACCATGGGAAAATTATATATATTATTAATTGAAATAAATTAAAAACAAAAAAAATATACCTACCGACCAAGAAATATATATTATATCTATGATGTATTCAATTGCAGCCAAAATCGAAAGTTGTATTATTTATTTTTTGTTTAGCTTTTTGTTGTCACCTTATTTCGCATTCATCGATCGTCATCTTGCCTCCCCATACTTTCCCGCATTCATGTGTTTCGTTGCAACGTTTTGTCTTTTGTTTTCCATTATTTTCCTTAGTTTTTTTTCCTTTGGTTTTTTCTTTTTCTCTCCTGAAATTGTGCGAATTTCACTAACCTATTTTATTACTAAATTTCTTTTAGATATCTTCTACAAACCAAAAACTACTGTTGTTGTTGTACTACCCCATCTACTTCATCTACCAACCACTACTACTCCAATATCTACCACCTACTATCCACATACTATCTGTGATGACCGTATCGCCGTAGAGTGTTATCCGCCGTCCTCCTGGAAATCTCCGCAACACACGCCGCAACGAAAAGTCTGTCACAGTATTATATATATTTCTTTATATATATATATATATTCTATACGATATATATCTTTGTTCTGTGTAAAACTCTCGCCTCGAATTGTTTTTGTCTCTGGGTTTCAACTTGATCTATATACCACTGAACACATACACACGATCACGCAGGGTTATATGGTGCGTTTTGGTTGGAAAATTTTTGGTAAAAGAAAATTGTAAATATTGAAATGAAAAAGCCTTTACGCACTATATCCTCTTGCTAAGCATGTTCTCTCTCTACACACATAATTCGTGTCTATTTTTCACTTCCTTTGCTTGGGTTCGTTCTACTTCTCATGTGTCATGTGCTTTTTGTGGCCAGGAATGCGTGTGTGTGTGTGCGTGTGGTGACGACGTGTGTGTCCTTTGTGCTTTTTGTGTGTGTCTGTCTTTTTAACGTGCAACCCATCTTGTTCTCTTGCTGAGCTTTTTCCAATTCATAGCCTTAATACTATTATATTCTAGCTCTATATTTCTCTATTTGATAATGTGATATATGTGTGTCTCTCTTTTAAAGAAATATTTACCAAAACAGAAATAAATTACTTAACACTTGATGTTTTTTCTTACACATAGTTTTCTAGTATTTAAGAAGGTTCTCCACGTGGGCTTTTTATAATATATACAAATATGGGCTAAACTTTTATTACTCTAAGAAAATCTAAATGTTTTTTATATACATATATAATGTTTTTATTTTCCCGTCAAAATAGAGCTTAAAATTATAAATTTTTATTTTTTTTTATGGAATGCCTTTGACATGTTTTTAAGTCTATATCATGATTTAATTTTTTAATCAATTATTTATAATTTATTTCTTTTTTTTTACATTGTTTGTAGCTTAGCTAAAATTTGACTTGCTCAAAGAAAACAACACAAAACAGAGAATAACATGTGTAACTAAGAAATTAATATGAAAACAGTCAGTCATATATACACGATCAGGAAAAAGAATCATTGTATCAAATCAAATCAACTTGAATCACTTTTCACCCACTCACACTTACCCATTTTGTGTTGCCTGTGCGCGCGCGTATCCCCTCTCTCTCTTCTCTTCTCTTCCGCACCCACTCTGCAATTACAGATTTCGTACTAACCTGGTATCAGCACGCCTGCGATCAGTGCGGCAAATCCTACAAAACCCGCAAGAGTCTCAGCCGCCATCGGCGCTTCGAGTGCCGCTTCACCACCGAAAGACCCATCTTCCAGTGTCCCAGCTGCAATTATGCCGCGAAACGGAGCGATAATCTCACCAAGCACATTAAGACGCATTTTGCCAAAATGAAAAAGGACTTTTTACCGCTGGCATTCCAGATGCAGACATCCAGCATCCCAACCAAATGGGAGGCCACCGCAGAGGGCTGTTCCTAAAAAATGAAGAAAACTAACGAAAGGAAAGAGGAGCGAAACCGAAAGAAACAAGATATCTCCAATCCAGTCCAAGAATATTTCAGCTTTTGTTGAAGTTTAGTTTTTAAACGTATTTACCACGTATTTTAATGCTTGTTTTCCTTTTAAAAGCAAAAAGAACCAACCAGGACAGACTGCAATGATCTACTGAGCAACGCCCAGAAGGAGTAGTTATTTATGGAAAAAAATGAGAAGACCCAAACCCACAGCTTTCACTTTGTATTATTTTGTATAAGCGATTTGCATAAATTTGGTTAATTCATGTAAATGGCATACAAAAAGCGCGCGGCCTGGGCTTGCTTTAAAATTCCATTCGTTGCAGTCTCAGTCGTCGTTGGTCTCATTTAAAATTCGTATTTTTAGACCTAAGTTAAGCGCAGAAATTTTGCATATGCTTCTTTAGCTTCGATCTCAGTTTCGCCTAAGTTAACTTTAAAATTAATTTTAATATTGGTAGTTTATAGCGAGAGCCAAAACGATGAAAAGAAGTCCAAAGAGAAAACGTAAACGAAACTAAGTCAGGGAGAACGGGGAAACGGGGGACGACTACTGAGAGTAGTTTTTGGGGCATCCCGCACACACTTTACTTTGCATTCCTAAGAAAAACAAAACAAAAATCGAGTCAAAAACCAAAAAGTGAAACATTTTTCGATATTATATAGATCTAGTTGTAAGTAAGAAAGGCAATGCCAAATCAGCAAAATTCCAAAATGAAAAAAACTAACTAACCAACTAACAATTTGTGGATTAAGTTCATAGACGATGAGCCGTAAAATCTAAGTTCCTTTTGCTAGCTAGGATTATGAGTAAACATATGCATAAACTTATAGAAAAGGATCTCAAACGAAGCGAACAAAACAAAACTAACAAGTTGACAAAAACAAACAAAAGAGTTACAAATGCAACCAACAGTACAACAAACAAACACTTAACTAAAGTAAAACAACAGTCGCAAACAAATAGTTCAAATATATTTACAGAGCAGCCAAAAGAAAGCCCAAGTCTTAGCAGTTATCTACGATTAAAGATATATATTTTGTGTGAAACCTTGAGAAATGAAATGTGAAACGAATTTTTGTGAATCAGCAAGAGAGGATGAAAAACCTTCAACGATATTTAGTTAGCAATGTAAGCCAGAACTTAATCTTATACATATATTTATATTAACCGAAAATCAACTATTTTTATATACAATATGTCAGAAGAGAGTCAACAACCCCAAGTATTTTTTATATGCATATATTACATATATTTAAATATTTTTGTAACGCCGAATAAAATTGTATTGACCAAGAAACCGTTTGTATATTCAGTGGGCCGATCTCCTAGCGCACCTCTCTTCTCTGCCAGTCCAGTTTACTAAACATGTTTCATTGCAGACCAAGCCATTAAATCAGCCATCAACCATGCCATGCCATCATCTTCAGTCAAGCCATCATCAAACCCACTGCGTTCATTCCAACCAAATAAATATATAAAATCAAGCCAAAAACTGCAACTACTGCTGCTAGCTCTGCTCACGCTTCACCAATATGCCACCATGCCACCACGCCCACACAAAAAATACAAAAAAAAAGAAAAAGATATTAAAAAGAAAAAAAAATCAAGCAAAAACACCCCGCAACACACACTAACTGTAAATATCACCAATTTATTTATTACTATTCATAATTATTTAATTTTTTTGACTCTGCAAAAATTAACTTATCAAAATTTTTTTAAAAATCCTAAAAAAGTTTATTTCAAAGAGTTTTTTTTTACTGAAATCTTGTTACTTCTTCAAAAAACAAAACAAAATATATCTGCTCTCTAGTTGTTTAAGTCTTCGGTAGAATTGCAAATGGAACACCTCGAGACTCATATGATGTATATCTTTTTTTCTTCTCCTTCTATATATATGTACAAATGCATAAACATCTAAACATTTGTAGCGCCAAGCAGCTATGCATCCAACTCGAGCCAAACACCGCCCCCGACTGGGACCTCGGCCAGTTCGGCGCACTCGCTGATCCGCGACTATTGGTACGAGCTGAAGTTCTCCGATCTATTCAAGTTCATCAATCCGGATGGACGTTACCAGTGCCCGAGATTCAATTGCCTGAAGAGCTACAAGGATGCCAGCTCATTGCAACGACATATCAGGTGAGTGACAGAGTTGCCTACTACTCCAATTAGAGAGTTGTTCCCACCTAAAGTCTTGTCAAGCTCCAAAGCTCTCACCAAAGTCAATGCCAATTATATACTGATACCCGTCTTCTTTCTCTGTCTTATTCTATATTACCCCAATGTTTCTACTTTAGATATGAATGTGGTGGACAGAAAAAATTTCGCTGTCTGATGTGCGGCAAAGCATTTTCACAAAGCTCCCACCTAAAGCGACACCTTGAGTCCGGTGTCTGTGTCAAATATTACTTATGAGATAATGTTTTCTTTAAAATCAAATAGAATAAGAGCGTTATCCCGATAGGCAGAAGAAGATCCATCAACTGATGATCTTAAAAATGAACATGGAAGTGGACATGGAAGTGAACATGGAAGTGAACATGGAAGTGAACATGGAAGTGAACATGAAAGTGAACATGGAAGTGAACATGGAAGTGAACATGGAAGTGAACATGAAAGTGAACATGGAAGTGATCACAGAAATGAACATGAAATGAAGATAATATACCTAAACAACACGTATAGTACACACAATACATGCAAACACACAACAAAACAAATAACAAGAACAAAAGATATATAGAACAATTAGATAAAAACCAAGAACAATTACAAATAACAAACAACAAAACGAATTTATTGGATGCCACATCATTTATAAAGAAAATGAAAAACAAAAAAGAAAGGAAACCAACCATATATATATATATATATATAAGTATATATATGATGAGAATTATTGTTGAAAACTGAGCATTAAAGAAACAAACAGACAGAAAACTTAGTTAAATGAACAAGTGAAGTAACATAAAAACGAAATATTTAACAAAGCTAGAAGAACAACAACAATATATACACATATATATACATAGATATTAAATGCAGTCAGTGAACATTTTATAGAATTTTAGTAAAATGTAAAACCAGATTTAAAAAAACAAACAAAGGAAGCAAAACAAAAAAAAAAAAAAGAATATAAGCTAAGGAATAGAACAGAGAGGCAAACGTTAAAAACAAACTAAAAACAAACAAAAGCTAAAAAATAAAGCAAAGCAGAAAAACAACAACATACAACACGCAAGGAAGCTAAGAGCAAAACAATTTTAGTCAAACTAACCAAAACTACGTAATTTTAGTTAAAATATATACATAATTAATAATATAGAAACTAAACCAAGCAAAACTTAGTGAAATTAACAAATGATGAGAGATGCATATAACATATTATAAAATAATAACAACCAACAGAAAAGGGAGAAGTGAAACGAGAAACAAGAAGAACAGAAATGCATATAACAAAACGTACTGTGTTTATTTGTTGCCAAATATATATCTATTATATATATTTCTAATAATATACAAAATATAATTAATACGATTCTTGTTATGCCACACACAACAACACCAACTACCACAACAACAGCAGCTAAAAATGAGCAAGAAAAAAACAAAAACAAAGCCGAATGAGGAGAACCTGACAGCAACAACAATAAGAATAGAGCAGAATAGAACAGAACAGAGCAAGCAAATCATCAAAAACGAGTAAAAGGATAACAACTATTATTATTGTTATTGTTTAAGTTTGTTGTTATTAGACACACCACATAGACACACACACACACAAACACACAGAGTGCAGTGAAGCCTTTTGGAAATGGTGATGATCAGTTGATCTAATTGCCCGACCGGGGCTTCACACGACGTCTCATAGAGTCATAGATTTCGTTTAGGCATCAATATTGAGAGGCGGCAAAGGGAAAACAAGAATTGCAGGAAGATTTGTTACATGGTTCCAAGAACAAAACAAAACAACATAGAAAAAAAAGGAAGAGTTTATATACATATATACAAAGCAAAAAAAAAAGAAAAAGAAAACATATACATATGAAGAGAACCACATCTACATAAAGTATATACATATATAGAACTATATATAAATGCTATATTAGCAAAATGTTGTCTGTTGAAAAGAAAAAAAAAACAAAAAACAAAAAACGAAAAGGGATATTAAGAAAATGAAATATTGTTGAAAAATGTGCGAAGTGTAGGAGATGTTGGTGTAATTATACTCACATCCCACGAAGGGATCCCCATTAGGTGTATAGGTGTGTGCTTGTGTCCGAGTCATGTGTGTCTGAGTGTTGTGTGTGCCAATCAATTGAAGGATTTTGTACCAGAAACCAGAAACCAGAAAACAAAAACAGAAATAATAGAAAAAATTTTGTGCCATTAGAAATTCTCCACCAAAAGTGAAAATGATAATTCAGCAATGCGAATAAGACGCCATAGATGAAGAGATCGAACAATATACTCATATATAGAGAGATATGTATACATATATAGTATATGTAAACCAATATGATTTGTTGTTGTTGCAAAAACACCACAGGAATTCTGTTTGGAAAAGTGTAATTTACATTTACATCTTTCGTTGTTATATTCAATGATTTGGTTTTCTAGTGAAATTATATTTTTTCAAAGGCAAAACAAGTGACAACTAAAATGCTATAAGAGTGCCATTATCAAACAAATTTTAAATATATATATATATGATATACATATAATTAAATGATAAATTATTGAAATTATACGAGAATACGAGAATATATATATATATATATCTGTATGAATAATAACCTAAGCAGGAGGCAACTAAGCATAATTTCTAGTTAGGATATATATTGTTTGTTGCTTGTTGATTGTTAATCTTTGGGTTGCAGATGCATACACATAATAAAAAAATACTACGCATATAAGAAAAGCATACAACACGTATATATGACAGTACAATAAACATAAATAATCTATATACAGAAAACCAAGCAGCAATAGAGAGAAAACTAAACTAAACTGTATGAGAAAACTCGAATGAACTAGACAAATTATACACGACAGAAGAGTATAACCGATGGATGATAGCCCCCAAAAACGAATGAAAATCAATTATAGAAAAGTACTAAAATAATTCTCTAAAACAACAGTCTCTAACCTAACGGGCACTAAATCCGAAGCCATAACGACAAAGCTCTCAGAGAGCCGTTAAAAAGAAACTCTCTCGTTCGCTATTGCTTGTACATTGCAGACGAGAGAAGCTGACTTCAAAAGAGAGCGTGCTTGTACAGTGCAGGCGAGAGAAGCTGACTTCCAAAGAGAGCGTAAACGAGCTCTTGCTTAAATAAGGAAATTATCAACTCGATTTTTGTGCAATCCGTAGTGTCCTTGGATATTTAGTGTCCGTCTCAGGTTATTAGCACACATGTTCACCCGCTCCCGCCACCCCCGCAATTAACAAATAATACCAAAGGCAAATTTTTAAATTGATTTACTTCAATTTGATTTACAAAATTTTTGCTACAAGTGCAATATATAACTTAAAAAAGTTAACAACAATTTGTCTTGTGCGGCTATTTGCCAAAGTCAATTTCTTGAAATGAATAGTCTAAAGAAAAACCACACAATTTTATAACAAAACAAAATCATTAAACAAAAAAAACCAAGCGAACAAGACAAATTGTGGTACTTTTTGAAAAAATATAGGGAAAGAAACATAGAAATCACTTTTGAATTAGTTGAAATTTTACTTGAGAATTATTCGGTTTATATAACATGTATAATTTATGTTTTGTTGTTAAACTAATTTTTACTAAGACCCCGTTGCAATTAGCTAAATTATTATTATTATTTTTTGTTTGCTGTTAAAGATTTTTAGATAAAAGGAAAGAAAGAATTCTGCGAAACATCAAATGTTTGGCAAAATAACTCTTGTTTGTTAAATCGTTTTTCTTTAAATTAATTTTAACACTGTTTTAATATTATGATTACGTAAAAATCTATATATATATATATACTGTTCACATTAATTTAACCAGAAGAACAACTCTTTATGTTTTAACTTTTGTTATTATTGTTAATTAATATTTATCAAGTAAGAGCAGAAAAGAAAACATTGAGAAATTAGCTGTTAACTGTTGTATGTAAGTTACAAAATAATGAACAAAATATACTCCAAAGAAACCAACCAAAAATATATATATATATACAAACACACATATATACAAGGACATATACATATACCAATATATATATATTTTAGACAAGCAAAAACAAAACTGAACAACCAGACAAGAAACGTTTTAGTAAAAGTGTATTTGGAACAACAAGAAATTGCCATAAAAACAGATTTAAAAACCAAATAAACAAAACAATAATTAACAACCGAACAAGAACAACCGAAGGAAAGTTTAATTGTAAACGAAAGTTGTTTATTTTTTGTAGATTAATATTTAACAATGAAAACCGAGTAAAAAAATTGATATACATATATATTTATTGTTAACGAAACCACGGAAAAGGCGAAATTATGGAAAAACAAATTTATACAACCAGAAATAATACAGAAAAACTTTAATTGAAGAAGCTGATATTGTTAGTACCTTAAAAAACAAAACAAAACACGAAAAAAAAACATGAAATAAAATTAAAATAATTATTATTAATAATTGTAATAACAAGAGCTGTAGGATTAAAAACAATGAACAAAATAAAATAAAAACAAAAACAGAATTGAATGTAACCAAGCCAAGACCATTTGGGATTATGTTTTAATTTTTCGAGAAACCAATTTAAACCCCGAAAATTGTTATTTTTGCGAAGAAAGGAAACTCGGAACAAATGGCATTATATATGGAAATCGTTTATATACAACACATTGTTTGAAATGAAAGTGGTAACAGAAACAGAAAACAGAAAACGAAAAAAAAAAAAACAAAAAACCAAAAACAAACAACAAGAATAATAAAGATTGATATTGAAATGTTGAAACCCCAAAAAAAAAAGAGAAAACTGAGATTATTAATTACTATCTTGCGGGGGGGATTATTAACTAGTTCTCTTACTTACAGATCGTAAACCAGGCTGGCGAAGGAGTCCAAGAGTCAGGTCAATGGTCAGCCATTGCTACCGTTACACCATAGTAGACGGTACTACCTGCAACTGTGCGAGCTCCAAATTAAATCTCATTTTAGCCCCCCTTCTTATTTTTGTTTTTAAGTTTTTCATAAATAAAAAAGTGGAATGGTAAGATGATCCCTCTTTTTTTTCGTTTAGTCTTAGATTTCTGTCAAACTTTTGATTTTAGCAAACCGATGTATCCTCCTCTTACTTATTGCTACAACTAACTATATCTATCGCCCTGCAAAACTGAACTGGTAGTTGGTTAAAAAAAAGACAAATATTCATACATCAAAATCATACATATTAGCCTAATCCCCAAGTGTTTTTGTTTTCTTGTTTTTTATTTATATTTTTAATATCATCTCGAAAATGACACATCCGCTAACCTATTCCATTTCTTTTTCTCAATTCTTGTAGAGAACGCCTGGACACTAGCCGTGAAGTCGGTCACCTCGCTGAACAATGTCGCCAGGCCGAGCAGCAGCTCGCACATTTGTCCGCGCTGCGACAAGGCCTACACCTACAAGAAGAATCTCTCCCGACACCTGCGCTACGAGTGCGGTCACCTGCCCACCGAAAAGTGTCGCCATTGCTCCTATGTGGCACGCTACAAGCACAGCCTGAATATGCACCTCAAGACGCAGCATCCAGAACATTCCTCTGGTCACAGAAGAGATAATGATGGGCAGGGAGTTCCGATGCTGTCACCTCGCGGCCTGTTTGATTCGAAAAGTGTCGTTCCTTGATTACCTTTACACATAGTTTTCTTTTTTTAATTGTTGATCTCGGGCAGGTAAGTGAGTGAGTCGCCTAGAAAAAAGAGTGGAGGAGAGAAGAGAAGAATGAAAGAAATTGCCGGCGTAATGTTAATAAAAAATGCCTTTTTGTAAACCAAAATTGAAACGTGTCATTATTGAATTTTATCTACTCTTAGCCGTTAAGTTAGTTAAGCTCTATATATATATAAATATTAGGGGCACGCACGGTTTATTATCCCTATTTTTTTGGCTGTGGTATTTTGTTTTGTCTTGTCCTTGGTTCTCATCTAAAAAAAACACAACCCACCACCAACACTTAAATATATAAATAAACCCCATAGATTAAGCTTGATTTAAGAACTAAAAAAACAAAGGAAAGCTGAAGAACTGTTTGCTTGTTTTGTATCAAAAATAAAATAAAGATGAAGAAGTATACATTTAGTGACAGGATTCAACCCACACACAGCTGAGCTTAAGCGGTAATCTTTTGCAATTGGAACTCTAACACTAACTGTCATCTCTCCCATCCCATCATTCGCCTCTGCAGCCTCTTCCAAGCAGGACAAGGGTGAACAGACGGAAGGAACGCCCGAGGAATTCGAACTGGACGATTGCCTGCTGGAGAGCAATGACATCGTGATCACCCAGAACAAGGATGGATTTGTGCTGCATGTCAAGAAGCTGGGCAATATCACCGCCGCCGCCAAGATGGGAACCGACAGCGAGGACCATCATTCGCATTCCCAGCAGCAGCAGCAGCAGCAACAGGCTGCCGTCACCGTCACCGGACCGGCTGGCCAGCCCACGCCCACGATCACCGAACTGTTGAATGCCGCCGCCGCCTCTCATTCGGACAAGCCGCCAGCGCTAACTGCTTTGAGCAGCACGCCCATCAAGTTGCCCTCTTCGGAATGTGGTAAGTTTCAAACATTTTGACCATAAGTAAACGAGGTAAGGGGCTAAGCTGGGTTTCAGCTTTGAAAGTTATGAGATTATTAATAAATCAGCGATGTCAGATTAGAGCTTTTGGGTATTTTTGTTTAATTATTGTAATTTTAGGTTTAGGCAATGAGAAGCAGAAAAAGTTGGGTTAAAATAATTGTCAATTATAGATTCTTTTAGCAAACTCTGAAATAAAATCCACCCTTATCTCCCTTCTCTCAATGGTTTCCCTCAAATATTTGCTCATATTTCCATAAGAAGTTACTAAAAGCGAGTTTAAGGTAAAGCTCAGCTGAGAATATTCAACTGAATACCAAAGAAATAGAATAAAGTGTTTTGTTGGGAATCAAAAACGGAGCAAAGTGTTTATTTTAATGTTTAAACGAGTGTTTTAAGGAGATTTTAAATATTATTAAAGAGATAATATCCTAGACATTCCACAGATATACTTAATAAAAACATAAAATTCTAGAATTTTAGGGCTATACCTATAGTTAATAAGTAAACTAATTTATAATCAAACAATCCAATCAATTTAAAATGCCTTTCATCTCATTCCAACTTACTAATACCCTCTTTTACTTTCAAATATTTACAGAGCTAATCAACATTAAGAAGATAATACCGGCAACCACATCGATTGCCACACACCATCATGCGCACACAAGCTCGGCGACAATCATACATCCGCATCATATTATCCAGCATGTGCCACAGGAGACGCACCATCAGGAGCAGCAGCAACAGCAGCAGCAGCAGCATCACCACCACCAGACGATCCACATCGAGGAGGTGCCGCAGACGTCGCAGCAGCACCATCATCACCTACAGACAACCCAGACGCCGCAGCACACCCAAGTACAAAGCATAATCACAACGCATCCCGGCCAGACGATCAACCTGGTCGGGCTGCGGAATGTGCAGCTGACCGATGCCAAGCCCATTTCCGCCTCAAGAATTCGCTATTCGCGCGGCAAGATCATCGGGCCCACAGTGCAGAATCTGCAGATTGTGGAGACCCACGAGCCCATCCCGCACCAGCACCACGAGCTTGCCGATGGCACCAAGTATGAGATTAGCGAGATCGATCTAAACAATCCCAATGCTTCGGCGGCAATCATTAGTGACCTGGTCAAGTATGCCGAGATCGATGACATCGAGCTGCCCGATGGCACCAAGATTGGCATTGGCTTCGCCCCCTCTGAGATTACGGAGCACATGCAGACCTCGGGCGGGGAGACGCACATAACCACCATTGAGCACGACCCACAGGAAGTGCAGACGGTGCACGAGGTGCATCAGCTCGAGGAGTCGCAGCAGCAGACGCATCACATTCATACCACGCAGCTGCAGACGCACCACATCCAGACGGTGGTGCAGACCAGCGATCAGCAGCAGCAGCAGCACCATCATCATCAGCGGCTTGAGCTGCAGGACGACGATGGTGTGGAGACCATATTACCCGACGAGATGGGCGTGCACGATTCGAGCAAGAGCTACACCATCCTCACAACGCGACCCATGAAGGAGGAGTCCGATGCTGGCAACGATCCCTCCGGAATGACCTACGAACTGTCGCTGAGCGACTCATCGCTGGGTCCCTGCGATGATCCAGAGTCGCGGTACGTGTGCCGTCACTGCGGCAAGAAGTACCGCTGGAAGTCCACACTGCGACGCCACGAGAATGTCGAGTGCGGCGGCAAGGAGCCGTGTCATCCCTGCCCGTACTGCACCTACAAGGCCAAGCAGCGTGGCAATCTCGGGGTCCATGTGCGCAAGCATCATCCAGAGAAGCCGCAGCTGGAGAGCAAGCGCGGACGCAAGATCTAAGCGAGCGTGGGTGGTGAGTGGAGGATTGGAGGAGTTGTGAGTAAACGAGAAAGTAAAACCCTTTGAGTTCTAGACCAGTTTTTCATTATTTTTAATTATATTTTTTATCATTTTTATCATACAACCACAATTGTAACTATTTAAGCTTAAAACGTTCTTATTTGTTGATTATTTTTATTAAGTTTATAAGTCGAAAGATTTTCCCCTTCTTGTTTAATCGATTTAAAAGTTGATCATTTCTTTAAAACGGCATTGAGTTCTATATAATTACTTTAAGCTTTAATCTTTGTATGTCTTCAAATTAAAAAATAATTGGTTCCCTTGGTAATTTTCAAAATTACAAATTAAACACTTACAAAAGTCCCCAAAAAGTTATATAAACTACAAAATAGTCGACAAAAAATTGGAAGATGAAAACTTCAAATCATGTGCAAGTATTTTCATGGAAATAACACAAAGAAATATATAGAAAGATAACTCTATATAAAAATGGAAAATAGTTTAAACTGTAATTAGAAATCTTGATTCTGTATGTATGTGTGCGTGCTCTCAAAAAAACAAAAGAAAAAATACAAAAAAAAAAAAAAAATTAAATAAAAATAAACACAAAAATATACATAGATAAATATGTATCTTTAAAAAAAAAATTCAAAACTTGAACACAAGTTGAGTTAAAACTAGCAAAATCTTAATCTGAAAACTTTGAAAAAAATTTTTTATTTAAAATGCAAATTTAATGTTTTTGGAAAAAAAAACTGCACATAAAATTCATTTTATAAATATTATCAGAAAAAGTACACTCTTTAAGCTAAACAAAATTAATGAAATGAAGTTAAACTGTAAACTCATTCAAATTTGAGGCTTACAATATTAACACATAATTAGAAATTTGTTTTGAAAATACCCCTAAGCATTAATAAACAAAAATTATGTGAAATAAGGAAACTAATAATATTGATGTAAATGGCAGAAAACCTGAGAGAACTAAAAAAAACGAACTTAGAAAAATTGTTTATAAACCTCACAAATATTTGAGATAAAACGGGAAAACTTTGAAACAATATTTTCACAGATAAATGCAAAATTAAAAAAAATACAAAATCTATACATATGTATTAGAACGAAATCTATATATATATATATACGTCATTTTACCGTTTTTTTGTGTGTGTAAATCAATTACTTGATGGAAATTAAACATTTACTATATATACTTATCTATAGAAATCATATATTTTGAAAACTAGTTGTAACAAAAACAAAAAGGTCAAAATAAAATTATATAAAAACCCCAAAAATCAAAATGTGAAGCTTTGTAATCATTCGGAACTTTAGAATAAGGATTTAAGAACCCATACTAATATATTTCTCTTTCCAGGTGACAGATAGATAACCCCCTCATAGCGAAGAGCCCGCGGAGCGGAAATAGCACTTAACGAGACAATCTTTTCCGAGCATACCTAATATATTTCTCTTTTCTTTTAGGAAGGATCCCCGCAGGACCGAAGCTAGAACTGGAACCTTGAGAAGCCGGACGGATCTTGAGCTAAACTTAAGTAACAAACAAAAGCGAAAAACAATTGTGAAAAGGAAACAATTGCATATATACATATATTTCTATTATTATACTTCTAAGAGCCCGAAAATCTAAACGTTCGTTTCTGTGTATGCCACTAAAAAAAAAGTAACAACCAGACCCGAATCGAACCATGAACCCGATCCTGTATCCATATAATCCCAGCCGTGTTTTTATATAGATGTTTTCAAGTAAAAAAAAAACAACAAAAATTAAAAAAAAGAAACTACAAAGAAACCCACCACCAACCACCAACCCAAAGCAGCACTTCCACCAGCTACTACAGTTCAATTATTAATTTAGTTATTCTTCTTTTTAGTTTTTTTTTTAAATTGACTTCTTTAAACAACAAAAAATAAATATGTTTACACCCTGCACTAATTGGCCTTAATTTGCTCAACGTGAAAGAGAGAGTTTTCTTTATTTTGCCTTATTCTGTATATATGTGTTTATTTTAATTTGTATCCTAATTTTATTCACGCCACATAACGACATCCTAATGCTTTCTTATATATATATACATATTTGTTATCACCTCTAAATGCTTTGACTAATTCTCTATAAATTTTGCTTTGCGTGTGCCACCAACTCATCCAGCAGATGCATTTCTCATCATTCCCAGAAACCCCACAATCTCCACTCTCCACTCTCCACTCTCCACTCTCTCATTTGTGTGTGTTATTACACCCAAGCTACAAAACTAACAGCTAAAAAATCCTTATCCCTCTAAGTGTTAAGTTTTGTTTTATTTTTTGTTATTATTTTGTTTTTTTTTTGTTCGATTTTTATATATAATGGGTTTGTTTTTTTGCAGTTTTATCTCCTGTGTCGTCCAGTCAAAAGTAATTCTATTCATTTTTCGTTCTTTTCTCTTTTGTTTTTTCTTTTCTCCGTTTTTATTTTCATATGTTGTGCGCTGCGCCACACCATCTTCAACCTCCAAAAAAAAAAAATAATAAATATATAAAAACAAACCAAAAATTCATAAACAAACAACAAAACCACATAAAATAAACTCAACCCAAACCTTGATTAAACGTAACCAGATCTGAGTATTACCCGCATTGCCGGACTCACATGGAACGAGTGGAATGCCCGCCTGGCCATGCCTCTGGTTACCCTGCGCGAAGGCGTCCAGCCGCTGATCTTTCCCACCGATCTGTCGGTGGACAAGCAAAACGCTACTGCCAAGGATCAGGCGATATCGTCCAGTGGAAGGAAGACACCCACCACGGATGGCGGTGGCGGCGGCGGCGGAATGGTGAAGATTGAGCCCAGAGCGGCCTCCACGCCAGCCAGAATTCACAGCAGCAGCAGCAGCATCAGCAGCAGCCTCAGCAATAACAACAGCAGCAATGGCAAGCCAACCAAGACCAGTACTGGTGGCAAGTTGAAGCATCTAAGCGAAGAGGAGGCCACCGCCCTGATGCTTAAAGCTGTGGCCGAGAAACAGGCCGCTGCTGCCGCCGGCACCGAGCTGAGCTTTGGCGAGGATCAGGCCAGCTCCGGTAATGGCAACAGCAGCGATTATCCCGCCACTCTGAGCGGTGCCGTGACCTTTGCGGATGTTGGCGGCCCAGCTGGACTATGCCACATCAACATCCTGAACAGCATTAGCGCCATGAACAACCTGATTAGCGGTAGCACGGCGGCGGCGGGCGCAGGCGGCATACCCACTGGTTCGGGCCAGTCGCCATCAAACAGCGGCAGCGGCGGCGGCAACAACAGTGCGCTGGGCGTATCGGACAACGGTGCTGGACACCCGTGTCCCGTCTGCGGGAGAGTCTACAAGCTGAAGTCGTCGCTGCGCAATCACCAGAAGTGGGAGTGCGGCAAGGAGCCGCAGTTCCAGTGCCCCTTCTGCGTCTACCGTGCCAAGCAGAAGATGCACATTGGCCGGCATATGGAACGCATGCACAAGGAGAAGTTCAAGCTGGAGGATGTGAAGAATTTTGCCGGCTCCGGAGCCCTGGATGGCGACACAGCGGCGGCAGTTTCTGTGGCGGCAGCCGCAGCAGCGGCTGCTCTGGCCAGCGGCGTGCCGACCGAGTTGCATCCACACTTCTCGTAGAGAACTTCTATCTCTTTGGGGAGGCCTTGTATAAAGCGTAAACGTTGATCAGTTATTAAACGATGAGAAGGCGACGAACTAAAAACATAATCAGGGATTAATAAGAACGAAAGGAAATTTCATAAAAGAGGAGGATATAAACAGAAATAATCACACACCAAGCTCTCGGGAAAACGGAATCAGTGTGCCAAATTAAGCTTAAAACAAACAAACATAAAGCAAGTGAGAAGAGAGAAAAACAAAAAAAAAAAACAATAATGAAATAGTGTTGTAAGATGATGATGCCTGGGATGTTTCAAGAAAAGAAAGAAGAAAACGCGTTCGAAAGGATCGCAAAACAATTTGTTGCAAAGCACAAACAAAATATGTACGCCATTTCCACATAAAATAATCTTTTTGTTATAATTGTTATTAATTGTTTACACGATCTACACGAGACCGGTTTAAAAATCTATCATTTGTTTAATTTCAAGACAAAACAAAAAAAACCAACAGCAAAGTGATCAGTAAAATGATTTTACACAAAAAAAAACACAATTTTAGATATTGCGCAACATTCCACAAAACAAAAACAAACAAAAAAAAAAAAAGAAGAAAACATAAAACCAACGTATAGATGAAAGACAAAACTTGTACAATGAAAAACGGTTTATAGGCTTAGTTTGAGAAATATTTTAATTTTTAAACATATGTACTAATACATAACAAGGAATAACAGTAGCAGTAGCGAAACTCAGTGGATATTTAAGATGCAAATCAGCAAATACAAAACACAAAAAGCAAAGGAAAACTCAGTCCATATTAAGATATTACTCGTTAAAATAAACCAGAGAAAAGGGGGTTCATTAAATCAAGTATATTTAACCAGAAAAACGTTGGCCAGAAACCAGAGAGAGAAATGCTATACCTCGGAAATTTACTTGACGAATAACCCCTTTAGATATTCAAATATTCATACAGAGTGCCAAACAGGTTCAATTTAGCTATCCATATTATGCATGCAGATAAAGCAGAGCAGAGGTTCTTTTAACCAAGTTCATTTAACGCAAAGAAACGTACAGAAACCAGTGGGAATAGTAAATGGAAATACGGTGATGTACTTGTGAGAAACAAAGAAAAGTTAAGAAGAACCTTTCAAACGATATTCAGTAAATAGTGCCAAACAGATTCAATTTAGGTTCCCACATAAACACTCACCCACAGCCAGTCAGTCAGTCAGTCAGTCTCTTCAAACAACAACATTTTACCTCAAGTGGAAACATTTTTGCTATTATATCAATGTCTTAGGCTAGAAGGAACAACAATTCACTAAGCTCAGAGTACACACACTTTTTTTATATAGATTTTAATATAGGAGCAGAGGCAGCAGGACGTTAGATAGTCAACGGAGCAAGTGCCTTGATAAATTGATGGAATAAAAGCAACAAAAAAAAAAAACAACATAAGCAATTTGCAAAAGACCTTAAGCATATGGAAAAAAACTACAATAAATACCAATTTATATTCATAATTGTTTAAAGCCATATAAAAGTAGTTTAAGGACAGGAATTTAAGTCAAGAGTCAAACCGCGATGCAGAAGGAAGTCAGGATTTAAATGGTTTCGTAGATATTAAAACTCAGGTACTTAGTGAGGGCGAAACCCGAATTCCAACAAAAAAAAAACAACAAATCCAGTAGCTGAGCTACCACAAATGCAACAGTAACAGTAACAGTAAAAGAAACGGAAACGGAAACAGAAACACCGCCACAAAAAATACGTCACATGCGCGCGCACTTTATTTATTTTTATTAATTTTTTGATATCTTATGAATTAACGGTATGGATAAATGTGTGTGCCTATAATAAATTATTATTATTACCTTACGCTGCACATTTACTAGGTAGTCAAGTGTAATTTATTTTATTTTTTTCTCTGCTTTCCACTACAACGAAATACATTCCATAGATGATTTTATTAAGCTTTAATCCTCTAATTAAACAAACGACAAGCAACAACTACAAAACATTCACAAGAGAACAGACAAAAAACCTAATTTAAAAAAACCCAGACAAAAATGTGCGGCCAGTAAAACTGTGCAACAAAAAAGATATAAATATATATATATATAAATAGTTATTAGATGATAAGGGCTCTGATCCATATTCTATTAAGAAACTTAAGGCCAGAGCAATGGAGGAGGATTGGCAGGAGGAAGAAGTGAAAATCTCGAATGCTTACATATTAAATATTATTTTCTTTAAGAAACTACAAATTCTTAAAACAAAAAGAAACATTGGTTATATACTTGCGGTGTTGGGCTAAGTTTAGCAACTCTTTATACAATGAAGAATAAACAAAAAAACTAAACAATTTTTAAAATTCTGCAAAATTGAAACATTATGGCAAAATCGGAAAATTCCAAATTTTCTTTAAAAATTCTATTATAATAATAATATTGTTGAACAATAGAAGAAGCGAAGACAAGCACACAAAAAATATATAAATAGAGAATAATTTTAAATAATTAAAAAAAAAACACACACACACTTAATAAGACAACAAATACTCATTAAACAAACAGAATTAGCTTACCCTTATGCTATCTATATATATAATATATATATTTAACTTTTTCTATGAATTGTTTGTAAAACTCTTTTTTGTAAATTGATAAAAACAAAAAAAAAACCCAAATTCAATGTGAAAAATATACAAATTCCATGTAATAAAACGCAAAAGAAACAAGAGTTGTTTACTACTATATAATAGTAAGATAGTGATTTCTATTCCATATATGTTTTTTATGTTGATACTACGTCTCTTTTTTACACACACCCACAAACACACAGATTTTAGTAGCGTTTTGTTTACACTGCTTGTAAGTATTGATTTTTATTTCCCTTTACAATCATTATTATTTCTAAAACATTCTTACATTTTCGAATATATATATTTCTTCATTTATGAAAACACACAAATTTCGATAACTAAATGAAAATACATAAAAAGCAAGGGTTAGGTCTTCATCATAGCCTAGGCACACATCAACAAAAAATATATAATATGAACTTGAAACCATTACTAATCAAAGTACAATTTAATATTTAACATTTACAGATGACAATGGCCAGCTGGAGGGCGGCGAGTCCAGGATTCGAGTGCGCAACTGGCTAATGCTGGCCGATCAGTCCATCATCGAGAAGGGCGGCTCCGGTGACGAACCGACAACAGGTATTTATTTGGCTGCCTTTTTGTTTATGTTTCATTAATTTCTTGATTATTATTGTATAATTATTTGTATTATACTATAATTTTTATATTTGAATTATATTATCATTAATTTTGCTTTCTTTTTACAGTCTTTTACATTTTGTTTTTAATTGCCGCACTCGAGACTTCATGCGTTTAACCCACTTGTGTTTTTTAATGTTTTTATCGATTATTTAACCATCCATAATAACAATTTCAAGACCAAACTAACTTAACATTCCAAATCTCTTTTTCATGACTAACCAACTACCGACACAAAAAAAAAATAAACACAAAACTAACCATCAGACAAACTAACTCAGTCCAAAAAGTCACTCATAAGCGATGCTAAAACCACTAACAAGACATCGGCGGCGCCAAACATGGCCACTTCCACAACTGCGACTCCGACTCCAGCTTCGACTCCATCTGCCGTAGCGGCGGCCACCATTGCAGCCAAGCAGGCGGCAGCGGCCATAGCCAGCAGCCACATCAACAACAACAATGGCTCCAACAGCAAACATCAGCAGCAGCAGCAGCAGCAGGCCGGCAATGGCAGCAACAAGAGCATCCATCCGTCGACCATGACCCAGACGGTGACCCGCATCGGCAGCATCGGACGCACAACCATTGCCTGCATCACGCCGGCGAATAATGGGAACAAGAGCTTGTCGAGCAATTGCAATGTGGATGCCGCTGCCTCGGCCGCTGCTCTGGCGGCTGCCGGCGTCGAGTTGGACAGCATTGATGACACCATGACCGAGGTGATTGTGAAGATCGAGAATCCGGACAATATGTCGCTCAATGGGGACGACGGCGAGGCCGTGTGCAATAACGAGGCCATCGACGATGAGAACACCTTCGATTATGACCTGAAGCTGGCCAGTCCGCTGTCGTGGACCTATGATGCGGTGAAGATCGAGAACGAGGAGTTCGAGGACAGCTACCTAATGGACAACGACGACGACGACGATGATCTACTGACGACAGCGGCGGCCACTCAGAAGCATGCCAAGCAAACGAACGACAAGCAGAAGGCGGCGGGCTCAATGTTGGCGGGCGGAGGCGGAGCTTCTGTCAAGAAGATCGTGCTGAGTGCCCAGCAGCAGCAGCAGCTGCTCGAGCAGCAGCAGCATCTGCAGCACTTGAATCTCCAGCCCACCAGCCAGTCGTTGCAGATCAAGCTGCCCGCCATTCCAGCTACCATCACCACGATTTCGGCGCCCAAACATGTGGGTGGCTCAATGGCCGGGACCAGTGGTGGTAGCGGTGCTTCGGCCAACTCAACGCTGCTGAGCAGCAAGCTGAGCGGCCTGAACATGGACGCCCTGCACTGGTCCCACTCGGACGACAATCGCTATCGCATCCTCGTCCAGAACAAGCGCACACGCAAGGAGTCGCTGGAGCACTCCGCCGACATGATCTACAACGCGGACATTGAGAAGCCGTGGGTGTGCCGCAACTGCAATCGCACCTACAAGTGGAAGAACAGCCTCAAGTGTCACCTGAAGAACGAGTGCGGATTGCCGCCGCGTTACTTCTGCAGCAAGATGTGCGGCTATGCCACCAATGTCCATAGCAATCTGAAGCGCCACCTGAACACCAAGTGTCGGGATCGCGAGAAGGATGCCGAGGAGGAGAAGCCCAAGTCGATATCGGGTGGTGGTAACGCCGTGGTCTCGATGGGTGCCAGCGGTGGCAGTGCCGTTGTTCCCGTCAGCAGCAGCAGCAACAATAACAACAACAGCAGCAGCAGCTCGAGCAGCACCTACACTTTGGTGTTCCAGAACGAAACTGTTTAGGAGGAGAGACTAGGACTTGTACAAACCCATCTTAGTGGGCACTCCTCCCTCGAGTTCGGACTTGGATAACCTTTCGTTGAACGAAGCCAGTGAGTGAATATAAAAGACGCCGGGCAGCCGCCACACACCGAGAAAAGGGAATAGAAATAGTTTGAAAAATTAACAAAAAGCAAAAAAAAAGAACAAAAACTGCAATTACAAAAACGATTGTATTGCTTTAGCGAATTCTCACAAAACAAAATTTAACCTAATCTTCATATATATATATATATAAATATGTGTAAATTTTTTCCCAGAAAAGACAATTATATGAAACTAGTCACACAGCTACAATTTGTTTAGGTGTGCTAAAAACAAACACAAAATACACAGAAAAAAACAAAGCAAAAAAAAAAGACGATAAAGAAAGGGAATCTTTTGTAACGAGATTATTTAAAAGAGAAAGAGGAAACCCTAACTATAATATGCATGGCATGATCGTAAAGCAAATGCCCCATCCAAAGATATACTTAATATTAAATTATACATGATAAATGATAAACATTACACATTCGTTTCGCATTTTGTTTTCTTAATTTGTTAGAAACATTTTACAAAGACTTCATTTCTGGTCATTAAGTTATGCTTATATATATAAATATTAAAATAATAATAATTATTAACTATGAAACGATTATCTAGTCAAAACGAAACGATAATGAGATAATATTTTCAATTTTAGACAAAAATTATAATTATAATTGATAATATAAAATGACAATGTTTAAATTCGAACCATTTGATCGGCGCATGTATGCTTTAAAAAGAGAAACGTTTAGATGTAATGAGAAAATCACTGAAAGAAAACCAAGCAAGAACCCGGCACTGAAACCCCAAAACCTACCAGAGAAATGTAATGTAAACTCGAAATAATAACAAATACCTCTAAAAAAAAGTTGCAACTAACAAAAATGACAATTATTCATTAATTGGTTATGATTAAAAACTATGTATTTCCCCCCTTAACTGATCATCGTAATTATTGCCGGCTAAATGTATTTAAAAAGAAAGAAAAAAACCTAAGAACAAGGAAACCAGAAAAAAACCCCAAAAAAGAAAATTCGAAATACAATTAAAAGCAAATGTCAAAAAGAAAATAACAAAAACCCAAGTTGTACTTATTTTAATGCAAAATCATTCCACACATTTTTCACACAGGAAACTCCCGCATTCACATTCACATCAGCCTTCTCGTCCTGCTCCTCCTCCTATTTTCCTCCTCCACGTACAGTTGTAGGCAAATCCTTGCTTAGAATCTATACTAATCAGATCTATATTTCAGGTGGATGGTGATGATGATAATGGATGTGAAGATGTGATGATGATGATGAGATGTTGGTCTTGACTGATGAACGACAGCCAA
Source organism: Drosophila seguyi (assembly GCA_008042675.1). Taxonomy (NCBI): domain Eukaryota; kingdom Metazoa; phylum Arthropoda; class Insecta; order Diptera; family Drosophilidae; genus Drosophila; species Drosophila seguyi. The sequence continues at coordinate 104,348 of VNJU01006437.1, read as the reverse complement.
AAAAACAACGCAGCTCGTGGTGTTGCCTCCTCCTTCCCTCTCTTATTGTTGTTTGCATGCTTAAAACTACTACAACCTACCTATATAAATACTATTTATATAATATATAGTTATGCATAACCATGTATTGTATCCTTCTACCTAGACTTTATATATATATGTATATGTATTTGTTAGATGAAGTAACTATATGATTTACAAAACTATGTATGAAACCTATTAGACTTGTAGTTTCTTCTTTCGTTCTCTGTTTTTTTTGTTGTTGTTTAGTTTAGCCTAAGTTTCTTTTTTTCCTATCGATTTCTTCTGTCTTTTCACCATAGCTATTGTGAAGCGTATAAATCTAATTACTTATAGCCTTACATTATTTACAAATTAAAATTTGATAATGAAAACAAAAACAGAAAAACTTAGTTTGTATAGAGAGTTATATATATTTTATCTATATCGAAAATAATTAATGTTTATTTTTTGACAATTGTGTAATATGATTTCCCTGTTTACATTTTAATATTGCATGCGTATTCATAAAAAGAAAGACAACAAAAAAATAGAAAATCAAAACACGTTGGGCCCTGGAAGTCGGAAGGAGAATTTTGCCTTCCCTTGCCGACTCCGTCTCCCCTTTTTAGTATTACTAAGTGTTTTTATGTCACTAACCAACAATACACACTACACACACACACATTCTATATTTATATATATATAATTACTCAAACACGTATATTTTTAAAGGTCATTTATCACCTGTAACTGAGAACCAAAGTTGTTGTTTATTTTTGCTTAGCTCTCGAAATGTTTTTACCCGACATTTATGATGTACTCTCATTGTGTTTTTAATTTAATATATTTAATCAAAAATTTACTTTTGCAGCCTACTTACACACACAAACACACCAGACACAACACACACCACACAAACACACCATCCAGATCTCACTCCACTCCATAGCACCATGTACCTCTCACTAAAGCAACAACATATTAAACTCAAAAAAAACCAAAAAGAAAAAAAAACATCAAACAATTAAACAAACACACAAAAGAACTCGATACAACTACGGTAAAGATGTCATATATATATTGTCTTAGTGCATCACCAAGTCGCCAAGTGATAGCAACAATAACTTTTATTTACTTCCAGTTAGTAAAATAGGTTTTTTTTTTATGATTTCCTGATCAGATGAAAAAAATCTATGCAAATTCGAAGAGATACTATCTATGCAGCGAACACTAAAATCTACCTCCTTTACTTTCATATTCTCATCCAATCTTCCCAGACTTCGGTGGCCGCCTGTCGCCCGGCCCTCATCCCGGCGGCTACAGCCTGATGGGCATCAAGACGAGTCCCTCCTACCACCACAGTCCCATCGACGACAGGCCCGTGATCAAGTTTGAGCCGGGCAGTGGCCTAGAGTCTGATCACAACGAGCTCGAGAGCAACCGGGCCACGCCCACCACCCACTGCCCGGGTCACCTGCTGTTGCCAAAAACCCAGCCGCGGCACGGCAATGGCGATAATGACGATGATAACGATAGCAACGACGAGGACAGCATGGAGCCCTGTGACCTGCGCACGGGTCTGGCCAAAGTTCTGCTAGCCGCCGCCCAGGGGAACCCCCTGGCCATAGGCGGGGCCCATCGTCAGCATCTTCAGTCGCAGCACCATCACGGCCCTCATCCGCACGTCCGTGCGTCCCTGCCGCAGCTTCTTTACCCGGCTGGGCCAAGCCAAGTGCAGAGGCCGGACACGCCGACGCGCCGGTATAGCAGTAGCAGCGGCGGATTAGTGGCCGGCGGCGGCGCCTCGGGGCAGGATCCGGCGGCTGTGATTGTGGCCGTGGCAGCAGCTGCTGGACTGGCGGCCAATAATACAAGTGCCTCGTCAGCCGGCGGAGGAGCTTCCACCTCGGCAGCAGCAGCAGCAGCGGCGGCGGCAGCAGCAGCGGCGGCAGCTGCAGCTGGTGGAGGAGGAGGAGGAGGACCATCGGCTGGAACCTGGACAGGCAGCGCTGTTGGCTCTGGAGGAAGCAGTGGTGGTGGCGGCGGAGGCGGCGGAGGAGCCTACGCCTGCGATAGATGCGGCAATACGTACGCCCGGCCGCACAGCCTAAATCGTCATGTGCGCTTCGAGTGCGGCGTTGAGCCAAAGTTCGAGTGCCCCATTTGTCACAAGAAGTCGAAGCACAAACACAATCTCGTGCTGCACATGCGCACCCATCAACATCGATGATACGACAACAACTGCTGCTGCAATGGCATCGTCCGATGACGCCAGGCTCTCAAGCAACTGTAGTGGCTGCTGCCCGGAATCGTATCGATTGGTATTGTAAACGGGGGATCTATGTAGGGACGGACTTTGGGTGGGTCGTGAGTCGTCTCCCAAGCCCCAATCACACACACGCAGTTCAGTTCAGTTCAGTTCAGTTCAGTCCAGTCCAGAGCGCCGTTTTTTTTATGTAATTTTCCAAATGATCTTGAAACATATAGTCGTTTTTACATATATATATATCTACTATATACCAACTACACACTAACTCGTAACTATGTATATAAAAGCAAGAAGGGAATTCTTAACAAATTCTAATTATTAGATCATATTAATATCCATTTTTTTTTTTTGCATTCTCCCTGATAACAAACAATTTCTTTATTTTTGTAACTTGTTTTTCGGTTATGAATTGGCAGAAAATATGGAAAGAATTAGGGGAAAGGATGAGGGGCGCGCGAGAGGGCCGACGCCGCCGCATGTTGCATGATAATGATGATGATGTGTAAAATCCTTAGGAAAACTCAATGATCTCAATGAACTTTTTCTTGATAAAAACAAAAACAAAACAAAAATACGGGAAAATGGGGGAAATTTATGCATTTTATTGCTTCTAGCAGCAGCAAAAAAAAACTAAACATTCACATTAATTATAGTGTAATTTCTAGTGCAGGCCACACTCTCGCGCGCCGTCGTTCTTCGTCTTCTTCAAGAGCAAAGCTGGCGAGGATACTACGATATAGGAGACACACCCGAGACACCGAAATCGCAGTCAGAGTCAAGGAGCTAGAGCTTAAGTCATAGAAGAGACCCCCCCGGAAAGTTGTAGATCGCGTTCAATATGAAACGGGCACCAAAACAACACATACAGTCGTCGTTTTTTACCTTTTCACATTTGTTTTTTATTGTTTTGCTTGTTTTATTAACAAACTCTAGAGGAAAGGAAATGTTTGAAGTTTGCTTAGGTACACGCACCCCCAAAAGCCACATTACGCATAATATACATAATATTATATAACAAAAATTATAGTTAGTAGTTAAAAACGATCTCTATCTACTCTTTTTCTAAAAAAAAAAAAAAAACAAAACAAAACCAACAATTTATTAATTTATCTTGTGCTCATTCCATGTACGTTTTTTTTTTAAATTATGTTTTAATTACAATGAACCACGATATGTGATAGCGGGAATTTTAATTTGACCAAAAACGAAATCAAAATTATCGTGGCTTTGGGTTCAGGGCGGCGCCTCTACACAAAGCAAACAAAAGGTTTTTAAGAAGACAAACTGAAACTGAAACAACAACTAAAAACTAAAACTACAACTAAAACAGTTATTAATTATTTCGTAGAAAATATGAAGCTTACAAACAAGAGCGCAGGATGAGGATGTGTGAGCGAGGGGAGGTAGGAATTGGCAATGTAAACGTAGAAATGGGTTTTGGGGGAACTCGCATCGAGTCACAGTCAGAAAGGAAATATAAATTGGTATGTGATATAAAGAATATAGTCGTCATTGTAATTAATTGTAATCGTAATTGTATATGTTTTCTAATTAATTATATAATTTACATTTGTCAAAATTGAGTAAGAACGAGGGAAGTGAAACATTTGGAAGCAAACCCTGAGGAGGAGGAGTCTTTGTTATTACAATATAATATTATTTACACACACACACAACACGCAACACAACACAAACACGAATTCTAAACGTTTTTTGATAATTGTTCATATACAAAAAAACAAAAGAAAGAGCTTAAATGTATAACAAAAACTTAACTAAAAACAAAACACATATATAGGGGCGCGCGCATACCATTAATTTGTTGTCAGTTTTTAAAGTTTTGTGCCACACACACAAAAAATGTGATAAAAAAGTAAATTAAATTACAGACAACAACAATGGCACAAATTGACAAAAAAATAAAAACTACAAAAAAAAATGATTACGAATATTAAAAAAATGAAAGAGTGTTAGACACAAAACAAACAAAATTCTTATCGGTCAGTATTCGCGAATTAGGTGAGGAAGGAAATGCTAAAATTTTAATTCGTTGTAAACTTTTGTGAAACAAATTCGATTGGTTATAAATCTGCTTTGGATTGATACACTTATTATTAATATTATACATTATATACTTTAAAAATAATCGCTTTCTTGCGCTAGTCAGTTTCTAGAGAGTTGTTTTTGCTTATCATTTCGGTTAGAATATATCTAATTCACCATTTGTAAACGTTCGTTTTTCACATATAATCAATAATCTAATTTTTTTCCTAAGGTTGTGGTTCTTATTTATATCTATAAAAAAACAAGCATAATAATTTTAATTACTTTTCTAAGCGAGAACATTTAATATTTTGTTGTTACAACGAGAGGAAAGCGATGGATTCATCTATTACCAAGCCTATTTTATAATTTATCAACAGCGCATGTGATGGACTCGAAATGTGAACCAAATATACAAAAGGGAAGAAGGAAAACTTAGGAAAATCCAAGACAGAGTCCGAAATGTTGGCAGAACTTTCGAGTCGAGTTATAGTTAAAATGTAAAGAGAAAGGCATGTGATAAATTTCAATATAATTTGATTAACAAATAAACAAACAATCTATCTACTAACACAAACAAACCCCTTTAAACACACCCAAGGTACAGAAACACAGAAGGAGTGAGGAGAGAGGAGAGAGGATATAGGATCAGTGGTAGGTCTCCTCGGGGAGAGGGTGTGTGTATAACCCATAAGAAAGTGAAATATTTTTCGAGAAATTGTACTAACACCCCAGATAAGAACTCTATTCTACTAATATGTATCCTTATTAATTAATTCTGTTAAAAGAAAATAACAATATCAAAGAGTACACACCCCAAAACACACACACAAACACAAAATACACGCTAAAAAAAAAGTTGTAAACAAGGAGCTGTGAATGTTAAATTATATGTAAAGCAAAATATATATATCTAAATATATATTAGATACGAAAACAAAACAAACATACATATAAAGGAATCGATGTGATTAATTGTGATTGAAATGAAATGGAAGGAGGAGAGGTTGGGATCCTAGATCCCAGATCCTAGAGAGAGGGCAACGGTGGCAATAGGTTGGGTTTTGGTCAAGAGAAAGGCTTTCTTTTCAAACACACACGACACACAAAAACATAAACATAAACACATACATAATAGATTCAAGAATATGCTTTAGGAAACTCTGATATTTTGTTTGCAACACTTTCTGTTTGTTTTTTTTTTTTTGTTTTTTAGTTATTTTATTCATTTTGTTCTTATATTATTTCTGGCTAAAAAAAAACTAATAATACAAAATGGGGAACTAAAAACATAGCACACACAATAAAGTCAAATAAATCAAGTAGCTTTAAGTTAACAAAATAAAAGAGTAAGAGCGAGGGGAGGTGAGAAATGATTGTTAATTGCTGTTAAAACGCACGCTTCACGAATAGTAAATAAATGTTGACAATGGAACGCAAGAAAAGAAAATGTCCACAAAAAAAGCAGACAAAATACAAATTCGATTCGAATTGGAACACCTTTGTACCATAGCTAAACGATAATTATACAAAAAAAACTAAAGATTTATATACAAACAAAAAAGGAAGAAAAATCACATTGCTTTTTGCACTGCAATTTAGAAAATAACAAATTTAAAATAGAAATCAATCTAAATATATATATTTATGAAAATGAAAAATCGAAAGAAATCGAAACAAACGACGACATTCAAAATGCCAGTTAGACTATGAGAAAAGTGTGCTTAAAAACTTAAAAACCAATTTCATTGAAACAAAAAACGAAATGTTAGAACGAATTCAGAGTACATTAAATGATGATTGTGTAATATATAAAGCCGAGAAAACGCCTTAAACAAAATTTGTAAAACTATATATTTTAAATGTTAAACGAGTAAAACGATTTAATTGTTATAAGTATAAACACAGGCAGAAACCAGAAAACCAACAAATAAAAACTAAATTTAAATATATATTGAAAAAAAGAGATGAAAAATCGAAACTTTTAAATGCATTTTGAAAACTTTCTTCTTTGCAGCTAAAAAAAATATATATAAAAAAACAGCTGGCCGTTATGGAATTAAATCAAAAAACCTTAAACTAACATAATCTTTTCTCTTTTTCTAGATGGACATGATTTGGGATATGAACTCGGCTTCTAAGGATTTGAGCCTGCAAGACGAAGGACATCTTGGCGGAGGCCCTTGTATCATGATAATCAATGATATTGTACTGATAAAAATATATACATACATATATGATAAACATATGTAATTTAATTTGCTGTATTGTTGTAGTTTTTGAAAATCACACCAACGAGTTACTCCAACACACACCAACACTGACATTTGTTACCCGTTACCTATTTCTTTCGTTTTTCCTGTATATATACTATATTTCGAAGCTTTTGTTTAGATTGCTTGAGTGGCTTTTTGTATATGTGGTGCGTACATGTGTGTAACTCCCCTGGGAATATTGTGTCATCCATACGTCATCTCCATCACCGCATCCCACCACCACCACCAACATCATCGTTCATAAAACCAAACATCATCGTTCCCAGCTGCTAACTCCAGAACCCAAAGAAAATCACCAACACCAACAACAACAAGACTCACCAATCACCAATCCAGCTCAACATTCACCATTCAGCGTCTATTGGGTAGAAGACCGACACTAAGTTCTCGATATTATTTTTGATTTAACTTAATTTAATTTTAAATGTGCGCTCTGTTATCGATCCACTATTAATTTTGCCTTTTGGTTTTGTTCTCCTTTTATTTTGTTCCGACACCGACACCGATACCGATACCGTCATCGACACCTCAATGCTGTGTGTGTGTGTGCGTACCCGTGTATATGTTGACCACCAGCAGACATCTACCCCATCCTGGGCAGCCTCCTGGGCGTGGATACCTCCTCGACGAGCGCCAATCCCGGCGCCGCAGCCAATGCCGGCGATGAGTTCTATGGCTATCATCTCAACAATAACAACAATAACAGCACAACCATAACCCAAGTGAACACCACCGCGTCCTCCAACCACGCTGCGGCACGCGGTGCTAATTCCAGTGGCGCGGGACTGTCGCGGGATACGTTTATGCAGTGCAAGCACTGCAATCGCTACTACAAGTCCCACCAGAAGTTGCAGGAGCATGTGCGGAAGTACTGCTTGAAGCAGAAGAAGTACAAGTGCGTATCCTGCGAGTATCGGTCGCGGCGTAAGGATCACGTCCTGCGCCACGCAAAGCGCAAGCATTGCATGCTCTACGAGCAGTCCCGCGATGACGAGGAGAGCCTGTATGTGATACGCAACGAGGATGATCTGAGCAACGAGGAGGAGGACGGCGATCCGGATGACAACGATGCCGATGCGGATGCCGATGGCGGTGGCATGGACAGCGATGTGGCGGCGGCCCTCTGCGAAATCAATTTCGATTTCGCCGGTCGGGATCTAACGATTACGGCAGTGCCGGCGCTGCAGGAGAGCGAGGAGGATGACGAGGACTACGATGATGATGGCTAGGCCCAAAATCCAAGGGGGAGAAACCACAAAGAGAGCGCAGCAGCTCGCAGAGGCGTAATGTGAAATGTTTACCAAATGAAAATCTATACAGACAATATATAGTTGCTTGTCCAATTAGTAGCTACCTCCAACAACCTAGCAACCTGCAACCTGCAGCCTGCGACCCGCAACCAATAACCTACCGCAGCCTATCGAACCCAAACCCGTACCCGAACCCTTCTACCAACGTTGTGGCAGGGCTGGCCGCCCCACATTCCGTGCACCAATTTACTTAACAAACTCTAAGCCTCTTTTATACCAATAATTTATCTGAGCGCATTCCGTTGTTTTTTTTCTTAACTTTTCCTTTCCCGTCTTTATGTTTTGAGTTATGTTTAAGTTAGCTGCAATCGGTCAAAGACCAATTTAATTATTTATACAAACACGTACAGATACAGACACAGATAAAGATACAGATTTTTACTATATATGTTGTTTAGTGGTTGGTGTTCTCTCAAAACTCAAATATTCTTGCCAGCAATCAAAGACTTAAAGCGCCATTAGTTTGCCACGTTTTTCAAACAAACAAAAACAAAACACACAAATACACCCACATATATATTCCTCAGTTATACATTTAATAATTCGATATACCTACATTTACCTACCTGTAATTTTATAGTGTTCTTGGTGTTATAAAATGAAGCGACGCATAAGCAAAAGCGAAGCGAGAATTTGTGTACATTTTTCTATTCTATAACTTTGTAAATGCAAGAAGCGATTAAGAATAAAGCATACGAATCATATATATATATATATATATGCGTAAAAGCAAATATAACCAAGTCCAAGTTTATAAGTCCCCACACATCCCCACAAGAAAAACCCCTAAGACGGCCCCGCAGTTTACAGACACACTTCTTTAAATAGCTTACAAGTAATTATTTTAAACATTTGAGTTACTCATCCCAGCGGATGACTGACCAGAACTCTCTCTTCTCTTTTCCCACGCCTTCTTGCAGATGGCTACTGGACAATCCTGGAGACGGTGCCCTACTCGATCGCCAATGCTGTGCCCACCACGGCTACCACGCTGAGCAACGGTGGCCATGGCAGTAACGGGTCCTCGGGACTGCTCTCGGGCGCCACTGTAGTGGTGGAGCTGCCCCCCGATGATCTGGGCAATCCAGTGGGCAACATCCAGTACACCATACCGGCGCTCACCAAGAATGCAACGACAAACACGAACACCACCAGCTTGCTGCACAAGCCACAGGCCACTACCATTCAGATTGTTAAGCAGCAGCATCAGCACCAGCACCAGCACCAGCACCAGCATCCCCAGCAGCCACATCGCCAGCAGTTGACAATTCAGCATCCACCGCGGCAGGAGTACATCAAGATAGACACCTCCCGGCTGGAGGATAAGATGCTGCTGCGCGACGTAATGCAGTATGGTGCCACCAGCCTTGCCATGGCGCCGCAGAGTGTCCACAGCACCACAACGTGTGTGGTGTCCAGCCACGAGTCTGGCTTGCTACTAGCCGATGCCGATGAGGCCGAACGGGAGTTGGAATTGGAGGCCATGAAGGGCCATGATCACCAGGGCCAGGTTGATGATGATGATGATGAAGACCACCATCACCTGCTCGACGACGAGGGCTATGTGGTGGAGAAGATACCCATCGATGAGGAGCAGCCGGAAAAGCTGTATATGAACGGATTGTCGAGTGCACCGACGATGCATAGCAATAACAACACGGCACACACCACAATGACGCTGCATCAGCAGCAGGTGACCACCAGTGATTACCCGCTGGATGACTGCAAGTACGCGTGCAATGTGTGCGGCAAGACGTACAAGATCAAGGGATCGCTGAAGCGGCACAAGAACTACGAGTGCGGCGTGGAACCGAACCTCAAGTGTCCCCATTGTCCGCACAAGTGCAAGTACAAATCGGATTTGCGCAAGCATATGAACCAGAAGCATGCCGATTCCGGGGAGCCGTTGATCCTGTCACATTAGATCGACATTGACATTAACTTAACCTTAAGATTGTAGTCTCTCTGTATCTGTTTAGCAGTTGTTGTTGTGATGTATGTTCCATACCATAGATTCTACTTGAAAAAGTCTGGAGATTCAAGAGCTCTCTTGATACAATTCTTAAAACTCGTCAGCTTACTCCAATCTGATCATTTTTATTACATGTTTCCTTTGTATATATCTGCTCCCTTATCCTCCTCAACTGCTTTAAGAATCTCTGGAGATTTCGGTAAACTGTTTGTAATATAGCCAAAGTTATGATCTCAAATGAATAATCATATATTAAGCCGTCATATAAAGTTCTAGTTGAATTGCTCAAACCGTAGACTCAAAACCAATTTCAAATCAGCTCAAGTCAAGTGTGTAAGTCTAAGTATTTTAAACTCTGAACATTATACAAGCCCTAGAGAACGTTTTAACCCCTTAAAAGTAAATATAAATAAATAAATAAATGTTTACAATCGAAATCAAGGCCAGTAATTATTGAGTTCGTTGCAAAAACCCCGATAAAAACCAAATCACTAACATGATTCTCTTTTCTCTAGGACGACGCACCCGTGGACTGGAGAGGAACCAAGACAGGAGGAACCGAAGCCGGACTGGACCAGCCTAGAAAGGTCTATAAATTTAACTTGACTCTCACACTCTCTCGCATAGCAATAAGTAGTCCAATCAATCATATATCAGCAAATAAAAATGTCAAACTGAAACGAATTTGTTGTATTCATCGCCACCCACGAGATCACCTCAAAACCTAGCCCCTCTCTCCCCGTAAAACGTGTGTGACTAGGAGCTATAGAGCCCGTGTCTATGACTGTGTCTGTGTTTTGGAAGCTAGCCTAAATCCAACCGCATTCCGTTTCTGTTTCTTCTCTCCCCGCGCCTGTTTAGCCGATTTCGTGCGCCACGGCCCCAAGAACCAGCTGCTGTGCCAGTGCGGACGATACTACAACACCCTGAGCCGGCTGACGCTGCACCAGCGGGAGGAGTGCCAGGACTTTAAGCGCTTTCAGTGCGACTTCTGCCTCAAGTGGTTCAAGCGGCGATCCCATCTTAACCGGCACAAGAAGCTCCACGACGCGGAACTCTTTCTGGAGCCGGTGCATCACAGCAAGCATAGGTCCAGGGCCAAGGCCAAAAGCAGTGCCAATGCCAATGCCAAGACCAACGATGAAGACGACGACGATGATGGCCTGGACACCGAAGCAGCTGCTGCCATCGATCTCGATCCGGATATTTTGTATACGTCTGAAATCAAAGTGGAGACCGAAGAGGAGGAGTTCATTTAAGTTTCTGTTACCCGAAAATTATAATTATTATTATTATTATTATACCAATACTAGACCAGTTCTCGTTGATGCCAAAAAGAGCCGAACAAATACTGAATTTTTGTAAATAAATAGAGGAGGATAACAAGCGGAAGTCTTGTCCTGTCGAAATTCAAATCTCACCTTTTTACTCGAAATATTAACCTTTGTTTTTAATCATTTTCATCATCGATTTTAAATTTGTAAATAAGTATGAATGCGTCTGAATGTGCACTGTGCAATATATTTTTCTTTGTTTTTTTTCTTCTTTGTTTTTTATAATTTGTATTTTTATTTTGATTTTCGTTGGCCTTTTCTCTCGTTGCAGGACCTAACGTTATGGAAATGAAGTACAATCTGCGCACCCATGAACCCAGCCCGGACTATCCCAGCGGTTCGAGGCAGAAGGCAATCGGTGTCGGACTCAGACAGGATCGCAAATCCGGATATTCGACAACTGAAGAATCTGTTGCCGTTGACCAAAAAAGCGAGAACGAGGAGCCCATCGAAAACACCAGCGACACTAGCCTCAAGAAGGCCATGGCCAGCTCGGACGCCATGATAGCCCTGCAGCAGTTGGCATCCATATCGACGGCGCGATCGCTGCAGCATCTGGTGCAGAATATGAGCAACATCGACACCAGCACCCTGGTTCCGGGCAGGAAGCAAACGCGTCAAGCGCTTGCCAAGCGCTCGCCCACCTACGAGTCCAATCGTTGTCCATTATGCTCCCGTACCTATCGCTCCCAGGCCTCCCTCAACGAGCACATGCGCAAGGAGCACTCGGTACTCATCTAGTTAAGCCTTCGTCCTGGATTCCAAACCCACACACACTTCAAGTCTGGTCTGAGTTTTATATGTCATGGCAACTTGATGTTACTTTAGGTGGAAAATATCATAGATATTCGCATAAAAACAAGTATTTCCTATCAAATATTGAGTGTAATTGAGTCAAATTGAAACAGAAACACAGCTGAATTATTGATATCAGTAATATTTACCAAATTTCGAAATGAAGACCAAAAAATAAATAGAATTTTATGTTCTATAATTCACTAATCAACACTTTTCTAAGAACATGTCTATGGTTAAGTTGGTATAATGGCCAAGATATACAGTACTCGCCTAATGGTTAAGATTTGTCTGCTTTGCCAAGCATTTAATGGCCTTTAAGTATAAATATTAATAAACTAGATTATTAAACAGAAAAGGTTAACCGGATTTAAAGTGTCCTAATTAATTAAACAAGGTCCAATTTAAGGCTTTTTATACTTATTGCAAATAAACAAAAATAAATAAATATGAAATAATGTTACTTTTGTGGTGATATGTACAAGAAATTTTCGTTTAATCTAATTTAGGCCTTATTTTTTATTGTTAAAGTCTTCTACGATTTTATTTGTGCTAAGGTTGGTATCTTTAGTTCTGTATTAGTTATTATAATTTTACTAAAATGTTATTTTAATTTTTTTTTTTCAGTTTTTCCATTTATTTAAAGTTTTCTGCGAGAACCTACTTATAATTCTAAAGGTTAGTATCTTTTTAGGTTTTAAAAACATTAATATTTTATTAAATAGTTTCTTTTTTTTCTTTTTTATATTTTCAGTTAATCTTTAATTTCGAATATGAGTTTCAGACAAAGGAGGCTTATAACAAGGCAAGTACACGAGATCTTTGCATCCTTTCTTGTTTTTCTTTTTTTCCCCTTAAAAATTGCATTTGGATTCAGATTTCCAGATAGAAATACAGGATTGAAGGTAATCCTTTGACCAAACAGGTTTTCGGGCAACAATAGCACTGGTTGTCCTTGAATTTGGCACGGCTGTGCAAAAAGGAAACCACAAAACTAACTGTACTCAATTAAGAGACAGACAGGCCTAGAAAGAGACTTGTATCCCTCGGATACCTAGGAGAGTTCTAGCCTCTCTTTCGCCCACACACAAGAATGCATTTGAAAAACATTTGCGCACACATAAATCAGGATATCTGTTTGTGTACTTTGAGTTTTTCTAAAAATAAGTTCGACTCGAGTCCGTCTGCCTGCCTGCCTGCCTGCTTTGTACCTCTAAGCCTGTGCAGTGTGTATCTGTATCTGAGTATCTGAGTGCGGCTTTTGCAGTCGGGCGGGCTTCCCACGTGATTTTCCTCGATTTTCTCGAATTCCCTATTTAGCCTGCCCTATTATCCCTATCGGTGTCTCCTTTTGGGCTTTACCTTCGCAAAGCCAGGATACACACAAGTTTCAAGGGCTGATTTCGAAGCTATTTGTGTGGGTATATTCCTGGAAAATCGTCGGCAGAGGACCTTGATGAACCAGATAGTAAATGTGCGCGTCTGGCTGTGTTTACAGATATTTCCAGAAAAGAAACGAATTCGGAGCTGGCGACGGCTCAGAAACATACTTAAGCTGGCCACAGTCGCTCTGGGGAATTCTAGAAATTTCTAGAAAATTATAGAAAATTAATGATCCGAAGAATCTATAATATATTATATAGTGGATAACTTTACATAGTAATGACTTGGGAACTTGAACCTTAAACTTTTAGTAAAGTAATAAATAAACTAAACTAAAAATCAATATACTCAAAAAAGCGAAATAGGATTTTTAAAAATAAGCAAGAGAATTGAAGGGTTTTTTGGTTCCGTTGCCATCGAGTCCTTGGTTAACCCTTTAGTGTTAGGAAAATCATCTTTGCAGGCTCTGCTTAATTTATTAGTCTGTATTTTAAAGCCTTTTACCAAGTTAGTTATTAAATTTTTAAACCTAAGCTTTTCTCAAAAATTATACATACGAATTTATATTAATTTGAGATAATTATCTACTTTCTGAAGTTAAAAATTCCAGATCTTACCAGATAATACGAAACTGAATTTAAAGCTCGAAAATAAATTATTCATAATATATTTATGATTCAAAAAACTTTACCTAAAACTATTATATAGTAGTCTAAGTTATAAAAGATTTAATCCTTTAACTTTGACTCAAATCAAATTAAATTAGCCAACTATTTACCTCGACATAATTATTTATTAATGACTTTGAAATAATGAAGTTTTACCAGGAAAATTTATATAAAATTCCGAATTCCGAAATTCCAAGAAATTGAATTAAATCCATTTTATGGCTGCTTTAGCCTCCCCTAACTTTTCCACTGCTGACCTTCAAAATCCAGCAACATGTATTTGGAACAGATGCACTAAAAGTAGGAATAGGAAAAATAAACAAGGGAAACACCACCGGAAGCTGGCTGAAGAGTATTTCGGTTCAAAATGCTTTGAAAAACCATCTAGAGATCTCTCCACACGAGCACACACACACTCTCACCCAAGTGAGAGTTGAGTTGCTGGCTCTCAGAGAAAGTTTTCCCCAGTTGCAGTTTTCCACAAAATAGAAAGAGAGGGCAGGGCCAATAACAATAACAACAACTGTTGAGTTAGGTAGAAAAACCCAAAAATAAATCAAGGATCGGAGCGGAGCGGATCCTAACCGAAAAGCAGGCAAAACTGCACTTGCTGTGCAACAGATACACAGCGCACAGACACAGACACACACAGATACTCACCCATACAGGCATACAGGGCAACGCAGCTGCGCCTGCGTTTCGGGATTTAGGACTCTCGGCTTCGTGCTTCGGGGAAAATAGAAAATTTGTAAGCTAGAGCCAGCGCCGACAGTGCATTTTCGATTGTGTTGCCGAGCGGACGCTTTTCCTTTCGCGTGGGCGGAGTGCGAATTAAGCTGGAATTAAGCTTGGAAAAGCGTTAAATATTTAAATAAAATATTTAAAATAAAATAAGTCAAAAGCTCTTCGCCCATAGCTAAAGCAAAAGTTATAAAACCCAAGCAACCTTGCACTCCTACAAACAATTAACTTAAAAAGTGACAAATAATTAATTGAAATTCTTGTTTTTTTTCCAGGACACCAAGGATGCTTCAGTGATAAAATAATGGTGCAATTTGAAAAAAAAACATCCCAACACTTTGCTAACCTATTCTTCTCTGTTTTCCAGATGCTTCGTCAGGTAATGAGTTACATTTTAAAATGGTTTCGGTTCATCAAAAAAAACTCACATACCACATATAAAACCAAGAAAACACCATCATCATCATCATCAGCAACAACATCATACAAAACAAAAACAAAAAAAAAAAATGTTTTTATTTGCCGCTGTTCTAAAAGTTTATTTTATTTATGCCAAAATTTTGTGATTACCAAAATTAATAAAATTTATATTTATGTGTACTTTTTGTTTATTTATTTCAAAAAAAAAAAAAAATCAAAACTGATATGTGTTTGCTTTAATTATTAATTTGTAGTTTAGTATTACCTTTAGTTTTATGCATGCTTCATCATTTAACATTAACATTTTATTTTTTTTTCTGCCTAATCCCAGCTAGCCGAAAGACTTAACTTGCTTTTTCATTTGTGTCACTGCTGCAGCTCATCAAAACCAGAGGAGGACTTCTGTGAAGAAAACGACCAAAAACTAATCAATATTTATGCTTCCGTTTACAGACCTGAGCAGGAAGGAGAACACGGCTCCGGATGTGGTGGCCGCCGCCGAGATTCAACGCACCATCCAGCGCAGCATTCTCAATGGGAAGCAGCGGGACGAGCAGCGCCTCCAGGTGGCAGGATCACGCCGCAAGCGCCTGTCCGTTTCGGAGGTGTCCGATATGCTCTTCGAGTTCTACAAGACCAAGTCCGCCAAGGTGCCCAAGCAGCAGCAACACCAGCCGCCGGATCGTCAGGTGTCCCCCACCTCCGGCGAGATATTGGAGCCCTCGGCCATTGCCGCCATTGCCGTGTACGGTTCGGCCTCCGAGACGGCTTCAAAAAACTTGAATGCTGATGAAGTGATGCGCGCACAAAAAACCACCCAAATGGTGGGCGCTGCCGCTGGCGCTGCCGCCTCATTTCATCCACGGCTTAACTACTCCCTGAAGACAGCGGCGACGACGCCCGTGGTGACGGCCATACCCACCTCGGTGCTGGTGGCCAATAGCTCGGTGGTGGCTCCACCAGTTATTACCAACCCCAAGCCCCAGGCAGCCGTCATTGCGGAGGCTCTGATGCGGAATGGCCTGCACAGTTTCCAGCAGCAACTGCGCGCCCAGGAGATCCTTAGGCAGCAGACTCCTCATCGTCGCATCAAGGAGGAGAACGACGCAGGTGCAATGGGCGAAATAACACCCACCAAAATTCTGGAGAACCTCTTGCGAAAGCAGCAAGAGCGTGACTTCCGGCATTCGGAGTGCGAAAACGAGCCGGGCTCCTCGACGGAGGACGAGGACGATGGGCGCTATCACGCCTTCGATGACATCCACCTTATGGAGCAGAGTGGCGGGGCCCACAAGTTTGGCAACCACTCGATAAGCATCTTTAATGCCAACACCCATGGCGGCTCCTCGAGCTCCATTCTGGACGCCCAGGCCCAAGCCTTCCGCAATCTGGAGTTCACACTGAGTGATTACGGTGGCAGCAGCAGCAACGGCAGCACCACCAGTCCCAATGGCATCGGCCTGGACGGAGAGCCGGTGTACGAGTGCCGTCACTGCGGCAAGAAGTATCGCTGGAAGTCCACATTGCGCCGCCACGAGAACGTCGAGTGCGGTGGCAAGGAGCCGTCCCATCAGTGTCCCTACTGCCCGTACAAGTCCAAGCAGCGGGGCAACCTCGGCGTCCATGTGCGCAAGCACCACACCGATCTGCCGCAGCTGCCCAGCAAGCGGCGCTCCAAGTACTCTATGAAGTGCGACAATGGGATGAGTGGCGGATCTCTGTCGGACGACTCGCAGGGCAAGCTGATCATCGACTGCAATAAGTGAGGGCGGATGAAAGACTCCGGCTCCGGCTTCGACTACGAATTCGATACCAAATAATATTACTGACTTCATATATGTGTGGGGACCGAGTGAAGCTTCCAAATAATTTAAATTTTCTTCGGGAGGAGCAGAGACCCTTAGATGTTCGTCGATTTGTGTGTCATTTGATTTATATCAGCTTGCTAGCATATTATTTCTTGTCATTCATCATGTGTCATCCCAAATATTTAATGTTTACTTTGTAGTAACTTATGTAGCAACTAAGCAATTGTAAACCAATCTAATCAAAGCAAATAATCAAATTAGTCCTAAGAGATCACATCCCATATTTCGAATGATGCGTATATACTCAAACAAAAAACGCTTTTTACCCTGATTATTATGATATTTTATGATTGACGATTGATTGAACAATTATTTACACAATTTTATACATTTAAGAACTTATGTGCCGCACTCAAATATTGTTTTTTTAAGGCCATATTATCGATTAAGTGATTAAACGCATTACGCTGCTGTCCAGAAATCAAAAGTATTCTCTTAGGGCTTGCCATGCGCACATTTCCAGAAAAGCATACTCCTTGGCATCTTGCCCAAAAACTTTTGCATTTATCCCAAAGCGATCTCCTAACTGGGCTTGATCCCAGCTTGGTTAAAATTGCCATTCGTACTGAACTGCTTTCAAACTATACGACTGAAAAAGAGACTCTTTGGATTATTGTTTGGACTATCGAAGCCCTTACCCCTAAAGACATTCACTTCATATATTTATGGACTTTTAAGACTGAATTTTTGTATTTCAAAAATTATTTACCTATAAACCAAAAAAAAAATAAAAAAACAAAAAAAAAAAAGAATTTGGAAAACCACAAATACGATTCCCAAACCAAAAACCAAACATATTTTATGCTAAAATGTTTTCAACTGATATATATTAATGTTTTGTATTTTAACTGTGTGCCTTTGTGCCGCCATCTCGAGTCGCTTAAGACTCTGGTCGATTATGATTGTAGTTCCCAACTGCAAATCCAAGACACGATTACGAACTGTAGGGCAGTGTGACTGCTGCTAGACCTAAGACATGATTTTATAATGAACTTTTCATACATCAATGTTTACATACATTTTAAATAAAAAACAAACAAAAAAACACATCACAATACTTTGTAAATTTTATAAATAAATGTGTATACTTTTTATTATTATATTTAGGCGCAAGAGACTTTGTACTATGAGTGTGAGTCGGATTGCGTTAACAAATACTTTTGAAATTTGATTCTGATAACTGATAACAGGAGATTGCAATATGACTGTGCGGAGTGATGATTAAATAACATTACAAAGCTAACAAACACCGTAAAAGAATTTTTGTAAGAAAATGGAGCGATCGTGGAATTGGTCTCTGTTTTCCCCTGATGGCTGTTGTCTGTCTGCTTGATGTCGATCTTGTAGTAACTGCCCGAATATAGTAGTGGTTTCTCAGTAGGAGCAGCCAATGGCCACGGTCAGAAAGTCCTCGAAGCCAATGGTGATGGTCCCATTCTGCTGCGTATCGCGCTGCCTGAAGGCCTCCGTGAAACGCTGCACTTGCACGCAGAGCACTATGAACTGGTCCACGGACACCTCCTTGTGGGTCTGCGGATCGCTCTTCTTCACCAGGAAGTTGATAAACTCGGGCGTAAAACGGAAGCCCATTTGAGTGAATGCTGTGTGAATATATTTAATTATTTTTATTAGTTAAGTTTTCGGTTGGGAAGGTTTTAAAGTTAAATCGTTATAAAGTACAAGAACAACAAAAAGAAACTTTTGAAGAAGATTTTATTCTATATATAAATTTCCAATTATAATATTTAAATATTAATTGCAAAGTGCTTTAAATAAACAAAGAATAAACATAGACAAGCTTATTAATATGAGTTTACTTTTCAGAAATTTCAAGCATTGTGATTCATGAACTGCTTATATACAAATCTCTTGATAAAAGTGAGTCAGGCAATGATTTTCACTATATGAACTAGATGGGTGGTATAATTATGACCTAAAATTTGCAACGCAGTAAAAACTCAGTTTACGATACTATAAGGAGAAACCTTTTATATATGTTAGTGTTATACATGGTTAAAAGGTCTGAATAAGATATATCCTACAACTGACAAACTAAAGATAAAATCAAATAATTAAAAATGTATTCTTTAGGGAAGGTTTAAGTATGAAAAGTATACCTAATAGAATATATGACATTCTGCTAAGGAAAACAAACTTCGGCTTGCCAGAGTGATCTATATTTCTAATTTGATACACGCCTTAATTTGATTCACCCGTAAAACGTTATCACTTCGGGACACGAGTATATGAATGTTCATATGCATGTAATATATATTATAAATTTTTACTGAAAAATGGTTACAGGTCGCTAGCTTAAGGTTTAAACAAATATGTATAGCAAGCTAAAACAAAGGCAATTTCGGGATGTCGAAGAACAATCAGTTAAGATAAAAAAAATTACTCGGACAACGACTCTTACACTGCCCTGCCAACTTTTGGGGTATATTATAATACCTTACAAGTATGTTTTTCAATCATGAATCAATAATTAATAGAGAAATATAAATTAGATTTTTACAGCTTAATCAGTTCCCGCTAAAAAAGTCTAGATAGTGCCTAAGCATTAAAACTTACCCTGGGTCAGCTCATGCTCCTCGATGTGACCGGAGGCGTCTTGATCGTAGGTCTTGAAGACCTGCAGCCATTGGTTTATGTAGTTGTAGAGCTTCTCGAACTCATAAACATCGATGGTGCCACTGGCGTCATTGTCGAACATGCCTGTTGGAGCAGAATCAAAAGGAGCGATAAAATCAGCATAAATCGCAAAGTAAACAAAAGAGATAGTATAGTGTCTGGCGGCGCCCCAAGGTGATATAAACAAATACGTTTCTGCCAAACACTGGGGGAGGGCAAGGCAAACAAGTTTGTATGTACTCATGCGGAAGACAAGATTCCCTGCCCCTTGACGTCACGGTTTCTGCTGAGGGAGCACCTATGGGAATTTCGAAGTGAAGTGCTTACTTATCATCAGCTTGCAGGCGTTATCTGAGAAGTGATCTCCACGGCCGTTAACCAGAGCAGCCTGCAGCTCGGATGCATTAATCTTGCCGGATCGATCGCGATCCACCATTGCGAACCATTGCTGTGCCTGTGGCGACACCTGAGCATTCTGGGGCGGAAATGCTCCGGGGGGAGCTGCATAGCCGGCACCGGGCTGGCCGTAGGGGTTGTAGCCTTGACCCTGTGGGATGAAAAACGTTAGTCCTGACTTTTATAGTACTTTCTGATTTTGAGACACCCACATATGACATTTTTGTCACGAGCTGGAATTAATATTAATTAACACAAAACAATGGAGCAGCAGAATTATCGATGTTACTATCGAATGGTTTTGTTTTTGGTATCGATACGGTGTGCCCGCTGGCTTTTTCGCTAAAAAATCCCAGAAAAAGTGCGTTAAGACTTATTAACGGAAGCCCGTCCAGCGAAAGTGACATCGATAGACGATATCTAATACCGGCATAAACAAGTGACACAAATTAAAATATCTTGGCAAAAATGGCAAATTTTGTGAATATGGACATCTTTTCGAACTATCAGAAGTATATAGACAATGAGCAGGAGTTAAGGGAGGTAGGATATATACTCCAAATACATGCAACACTCTCTATAATCTCTTTATATTTCAGAACATTCGCATTGTGGTTCGCGAGATTGAGCAGCTTGCGAAGGAAGCGCAAATCAAGCTACAGATAATTCACAGTGATTTGAGTCAGAGTGAGTGATATTTAGTATGTACTAGTTAGTCAATTCATTTATTCTGTGGGCTTATCTAAAAAAACAGTTAGTGGAGCCTGTGGCTTGGCACGCAAGCAGATCGAAGCCTGCTCTGAGAAGTACCAAAAATTGGCTGGCTTGGTGCCACCAGGGCAGTACTACAGGTGAGTCAGAGCCAAATCCCCATAGTGGGCGTCTAATAATCCGCTTTCCACAGATACTCCGATCACTGGACCTACATTACTCAGCGGCTGATATTTCTCATTGCCTTGGTCATTTACCTGGAGGCGGGCTTCTTGGTAACGCGCGAAACTGTGGCCGAAATGCTGGGCTGTGAGTCGCAACCTCAAGCCTTAGAAATGTCAATCAAATTAATATATTGGTTACAATTGCAGTGAAAACCAACCAGGCCGACGGCTTCCACTTGGATGTCGAAGATTATCTGCTGGGCATCCTGCAGTTGGCTTCGGAGCTCTCTCGCTTTGCCACCAACTCGGTGACCATGTGCGACTACGAGCGTCCCCTAAACATCTCACACTTCATTGGGGACCTGAACACGGGCTTTCGCCTATTAAACCTTAAAAACGATGGCCTGCGCAAGCGCTTCGATGCCTTAAAGTACGATGTCAAGAAGATCGAGGAGGTTGTATATGATGTCAGCATACGCGGTCTGTCCAACAAGGAGAAGGAACAGCAGCCGGAGGAGTAGGCCACTCCCAACATAGTACACAGAATAGAGCTAAGAATCAGATTACTTAAGACCTTAGTTACGATGCAAGAAGCACAGATTCCATTTGAAGAAGCCTTTTATATATTTCGTAAATATATTTCTCAATCGATCAAGCAAAAGGTATTTTGTTTTGACACGCTGCTTAACTTGATTATGAAATTCGGCATGCATTGGCAACTTTTATTGTTTTCTTTAGCTATGCTAACCGGAACACGGGCTAATTAAGAATGTACACAATTTTGCATACTGATCTGAGATAATTATGTATGCTAAAGTTCAAGTCCGCGTGAAAATGCTTCCCTTTAAAAATTGTTGTATTGCAAATGAAAATTGTTGATTTTATTGTTTAGCTGCTGAGTGAAAGAAAAATGAAAGTGAAGTGTTAAAATTTATTGTTTGACGTTTCACGCATTCCACATTAACCTCTGAAGGTAATTGCCCATTATTTTGTAATTAATTCTGTTTTTTAAAGCAACATATTTACTTGCTCTTACGTTTCGGGTTTAAAAGGGTTTTAAGGAAACTTTTTCAAAGTCATTTCCAATAATTTTAAAGTAGAAACTTTTATTTATTATTTATTTAAAAACAAGTGTAAATTTTAGGTTTATTTTATGCAAATTAATATATTTGTGAAAGTGGAATTCCCTTCTAAAGTTCAAATAACACATTCAACTATAGTTGGGTTGAGTTGTGTTGTCTGGGTGAATGTTTGTGCTACCACCGCCATTCGACCTCCTCGTTGTTGTTGTAACTTCGATCATATGGTGGAACATTCGCGCTTGTTGCTGCTCTCTTGTCTGCATCTCCCGTGTTCGCCTCCTCTTTAGCTTCTGTTTTCGTTTCACTTTTCAGTCTCTCTCTTACCACCGCAAAGCTTACAACATTGCGCGCGTCTTTGCTTCTCGCCTTTCTCGCTGCTGCCGTCGTCCGTTGTACCTTCATTTTGTGTTGTTGTTGTTTTCTTTGTGCGCCTTTTTCCGTTTCGTTTAGCCTGTTTTGCATTTTCGGATTAAGGAGATATTGCATTTAGCAAGGATTGCATTTTATTGCCGAGAAGTAAGTAGTCAGCGATTGTTGACGAGTTTTATTTACAATTTCCTCGTGAGGAGAACTCAGGAGGCCTCCGTTGCCCCAACGACCTACTCTCACTGGAGCGCAACGTCGTTCCGCCCACAAAAAGCTAAAACTTCACAACCAGTTCGGCAATAATTAGGTCACAAATCTTGTAAAAAAAAACTCGTTACCCGAAATAGACACTAAAAACTAATAGCAAAGTATTTATTACAACACCCGTCCTTGTTGTTGTTTGTTTGTTTTAATTTTTTTAGTGCCACCAAATAGTTGTTGTTTTCTTGTGTGTTTTCAAAACACGCTTTAATCGAAGAGGTTCAAAGTCCGAGTCGCGTTTTCTGAGCGGCTTAACGGGGCTCTCTCCCTCTTGCTTTGCTCTCTTCTTCTCAGACTAGAGTGGGTGGAGGAGAAGCAGGAGAAGGCGAGAAAAAGCTGAGAGAGCAGAGCTGAGAGCTTTGCGAGATGGTAAACATCTGTAAAACAAACACACCCACACACATGCAAGCAGGTGCAGCTCTCTTACTCTCTCTCTCTCTCCTTCCCTGGCCTACGTGTCTGCCGCTCAAAGGAAAATGCCAAAGAAAAGCTCAATCTGACCCAGCAACAAGAACAACAATAGGCACATATATAGGCCCAGAATCCCAAACGCTAATTGATATGGAAAACAGCGAAATTATTAGGTATTGACTCCTCCTTCTCCCCCTCCTCCATTGAGAGTTTTGTTTGTTTTCATACCCGGTAATCGTACAGTTAACGGGGGTATATTGGAAGTGCTTAAGCGATTTGTAACAAGCGTGCCAAAAGCTATTAAATGAATTCCAAAACAACCATTTTAAACACGTGAAAATTGCATGCATGCGATTATTTTTCACTTTTATTCTATGAAGATTTTAAAACAGAACTTATTTACATATTTACTAAAATTTATATATGTTCACACATTGATAACTCAAATTGCCTAGAAGAGAGATAAACCGTTAAATTCAAAAAAAAAATTAAGTAAGATTAAATAAATTTCTCTACTGGTATTTTATTTGTACTTTATAGCACTGATAATAATCTTCTTTTCTTGTATCTATAAATTAAGAAATCACGTATTGCCGTATCACAATAATGTCTCTCCTTTTATAAGTACTTTCCCAGTATCTTACACTCTGGAATAATAATATATAATATAGTACTGTTTACTGTTTAGTTAAGTTTTTAAGGTTTCTTATCAATATATTTTTGACAAATTAAATCGGTTTCGCTTGAAATTCAAGGGAAAGATACTTTTGTGACACTTTAGATTCAAATACATAGTAAAATAGTGGTTTTTTAAGTTTGTTTATAGGTTTATTAGTGGCGTTTATTTTGCATAGGTAAGGGCTTAAGAATTTTTTTTTAGCAATATAAAACTAATAAATAAAGTTTAGCTAACTTATAACATGTGTATGTAATTTTATATTTATATATTTAGGACTCACAAATAATAATGCCTGCAAACCTGATAGTGGTAGAAACCGGGTATCTCACAGTCGAGTGTCTTTCAGGTAGCTCTCGCGCTGCTATTAACTTTGTTTTGCTGCAGCGGCAGCTGTGAATGATCTGCGAGGGGGTCGTCGCGGCACAACTGGTTCCCAGCGCCTTAATATCACTTCGCCTTTCGTCTCGCCCTCGTTAGACATGCGTCGCTACCTCTGCCGCTGCCGCGGTCGCTGTCTTGGTCGGCAGCCGTCGCACATTTCAAGTTTGATGCGGTCCAAAGTCCAACGTAAAGATACAGATACACCCGATACGAGCGAGCCCGGCACAGTGCGGTGGCATTAAAAAAACCCTAATAAGCAGACTTTCTTTGGGAGAACCAAGATCTCGGCTGTGCGATAAGCAAGTGTTATTTACGCCAGGTAGACACTTTCAACGCGTCACCGATTGCACTAGGTTATTCTGGCAGTGGCACTCACTCGCCTCTTATCGCAACCGCGTGCTCCAGTCGCTATCGGTCCCATTTCGCCGAAATTGCGTACTACTTACTAGAGTTCTCACAGGCCCCCCGCCGCCACAGCGATAGATATTGGACTTTCAACTATAAATAGTGAGCGATAAGCACACTCTCAATTGCTGCCTTTTCATTGGTCAGTTCTCTGGTTATAAAATCAAATCATTTAAGACTTGTTTTTCAGCTCCGTTTATCATGTGTGTCCAGCAAATAAACAGTCTTCCTAACTAGCCGTGTAACGGAGATAAGACCCAATGTGGAGAGCCGATCTTCAGTTTTAGGAAGTTTACATACACTAACCGCCATCTGCATAAAGGCCAAAGTCCCCCCTGCCGAATTTAAAGTTCATTCATGTTCTTATCTTTTTATGATACCCCATTTTGATGTTACGTGAGCGAAACCGCTACAATCTCTACTATAGTCCATGTATGCTATTTTTATGGCATAGGGAACAATATTTTGGATAAGCAGCTGGCTTTACGGGGTTGGAAAGCCCAAAGAAATGAGTATTTTAGGGAGTTTTTCTTTTTTTTTCTTTTGTAAGATATAGGAAATTTGATTAATCAAATTTGTTTTGGGGAATTCAGAAAACTCAATTCATACTTAATTTTAGATTCAAGCGGGTAGATTTCTAATATAGCTTGAATATCTTTATAGGTTTCATTGCATGTTTTCAATCCAAAGATACTACTATATAATACTAAGGACATATCTAACAAGTTTTACCTAATCGAAAGTAATCCTTCCAAGACATTTCTCAACGAGTGCCTGTTTATTTGTTTACTCATGAATTTCTTGTGTAACTTATAAGTTAAGGTGCCATTGACTAAGTCCGGCAGGTTCTAAGAAATCCGGCTAGACCAGTTCGAAAGCACTTTTTCAAGGGGTGCATGAAAAGGTTATACTCTTCAGCTGGGAAGTACATCCATCAAATGTGTAGTATACGAGTATATATTGGCCCAATCGGATATCAATTTCGCCAGCGAAACGCCAGTTAATGATAAGGCTCTATCGATCTGAGACGGGCTGAGGGCAGAGGCGGCGACGGCGACGGGGGCGAATATTGCGCCGGTCAACACACTCCACGCGATGCGTACCCCTTCCACTTGTAGCTGACTCTCGCAGCAACGAGCCCCTCGACTCGTCGTGACGCACCCACTCACTCACTGGCCACCAAACCGACCCGCACCCATACAAGAAAAGCACATCGACGGCGGCTACGTCTGTGTCTCTGCGCCGCTCCGTGGCGAGTGCTTTTAAGACCCAAGTGAGCCCGTTCCGCTCACAGTCGATTCAGTCAACGCTCGGCGTTCAACTGATCAAGTCGCCTATAAAACAGGGGATCCCGGATCCCGACCAGTTTCCCAGATCGAAATACCCCCGTTCGTGTGTGCATCTCGCCTAGGATTTCGAAATTGTCATAGGAAAAAAGACAAAGTTTATAAATACCGCCGCCACACACAACGAAGTGCAATTAATTCTCGGCGTCGTTCTCGAGGAAATCGTTTAACGAATTACAACATTAATTCACCGTGAAGAAGGTTTGTTTGCGTTTTACCTCGTTTTTGCTTTGCCACCTCCGCTGAAGGTCGGAAAAGCGTAAACAACAATTGATGGACGCGGCAAAGGTTGCATTTTCGCGGCTTACGACGTTTTCCCTGATCTTTCCCTTCCCACCGTCTTTATCTCGCTGTCGCTGTGTGGTTGTGACCCAAATTCTGGCATATGTTTTTCATAGTTTAAAATTATAGTATTTGCCGAGATAGCTGCCGCAGCCGCTGCTGTTATCAGTTGTGTGTGGAACAGGGGGGAATTTTTTTTACTTGTTACATAAACCCGGCGCTGGTCCGGTCCCGCCCCCTCTCACAAATAAACGCAAGGTCGGGGCCTGCTGCACGAGTATCTAGAAACACATCAATTTAGATTTTCTGCAATATAATTAACAGAGCGCTAGCCCGCTCGCGAATAGGAAGAGATCACACGGCCAATGCTCGACCGACGACAGTGGAAAAAATAATTTGTGGACTTTGCACCAGTCGTGCCCAGCGGAAAAAAAGATCTTGTAGAAAAAAAAAGCAACAAATCGCGCATATATTTGCTATTTCTTGTTTTTTGTTTTCCTATGCTGAGTGAGTGAGGTTATTGTAGTATGTAGTTATTGTTGCTTCTCTCGCTGATACGCAAACAAATAAAATAATAATAAATGCCGGCGCAGTGGCTGTGTGTACGGTGCTCAAATTATTAAGCATACGCCGCATAGTCGTCGCCACGAACTGGGTCAAACGAAAACGAATTTGTATCGTATCGAGTTGGAGCTTGTGGCGGTTCTGGTTTATTGATATGCATGGACAATAGAAGATACAAACATATATCCAAGACGATGCACTGACCTTCACCAAGGTGTCTGTCTGCGACGAATCAAGGTTTACCCTGGTCTAGACCAGCAGTTGTGCCGTCTCATTGGGGCATGGTATTTCCGAGAAACTTTTATTTGTGCTTTAAATATATAGAAATAAAAATAAACTCGTAGATACTCTCAAGTGCATTAGTATGCAGAGCTCCAAAGCTGAGTATATCCGCAATTAGGAGGCGCACAAACAAATCACAATGGCAATAAAATAATGTGAAAATGCTATATTCAATCCCAGCTGAGATATTCTATGACAGTTTTCCAGCTTGGGGAAGCCCGAACAATAATTATATTTCCAGTGCGGTATTGATAGTTGGAGATAGACTAGAGGGAACTTTGGATCCTCTTTCACGCTAAAGTCCATCCTAGAAGTGACCGCCAGATGCTAGTGATTTCTGCCTAGACCTAGAATCCAACGATTCCAGGCAGACTCTATCTGCAGCCCCTGCGGTGGGGTTATCGTTGCTCTCAGTGACGTCAATCATCGATTGCATGTGGAATGTTATGACATCGAATGCTGTATTTATACTAATTAATTTATATAAAGCGAAGCCCAACCGGGCAATATTCCTCTCTCTGAACTTTGCACAGATGCAAACCAAACAAACGCTGAATATAAACCTGTTGAAGGTTTGATCTGAAACGCATTTAAACGCGATCGCCGCTAGCTAACACAACTGACCAAATTGTGAGTCACATGCTTCATATGTCTGGCAACTTCCAAGATATTGTATCTTATCGGCCACTCATTAAAGACTTGTTACGACTTGGAGCATCTAGACCACAAAGGAGTTAATTATCACCATTTAAATAAGTGGGCGTCAACCTTTCGTGGAAAAATGTGGGGAAAACATCTTAATTGGGCAAATCTTAACAATCATTCACTGGGCAGAAGTCTAGCCTGGAATTCTTTGCAATGAAATTAGTTTCTAAACACTTTTAATCTCTTTTAGCATTTTTCTTTTACGTCGGATATCAATAGAAGCCGACAGCTATGGCTGAAGCCCATTCTGCCGTGGCATTCTCGTTTGCCATCACCCACGAGGGCTTCGACATCAACTATGACCACGAGGTGCTCAATTTGGTGTGGAACTCTGGCGTCCGATCCTGGAAAAAGCGTCTAGCCCGTGCCAGAGTAAGTTTACAAAGCAGAGTAAAAGTAAAGTCCGATCTTAACGCCTTTTTTGTACTCCCTCCAGAACGGCGTACGCAATGGCGTCTATCCGGCGCACATCCAGAGCCTATGGCTGATCTCTGCCATAGCGTTGGGCCTGCACTTTGCCGGCTACCAGGCTCCATTTAATCTAACCAACCGAATCCTGGTGCATCTTCCCTCCAACACGATCAACTGGCAAGTGGCCGCCTGCTTCGCGGCCGCCTTAGTGGTCTGGCTGTCGATCTGTTTCACCATGAGATATACTCTAAAGCTACTGCTCATGTACAAGGGCTGGATGTACGAGTCGAGAGCTCCCGGCAGTCGCGTCTCCCTGCCCACCATGCTGTGGGTGGCCGTGGTTCGAGTGCTCTCCAGTTGGAACAAGCCCGGTCTGTACAGCTTCCAGGGATCCCTGCCCCGTCTGCCGTTGCCCTCCGTCAGCGACACGATGACCCGGTACCTGCGCAGTGTTCGTCCTTTGTTGGACGATGACAATTACTCGCGCATGGAGCGACTGGCCAAGGAATTCGAGCAGACCATCGGAAAGAAGCTGCAGTGGTATCTCATCCTTAAGAGCTGGTGGTCCACCAACTACGTGTCCGATTGGTGGGAGGAGTATGTCTACCTACGCGGTCGCAGCCCCCTCTGTGTGAATAGCAACTTTTACGGAACTGACGCCATCTTCATGAACCTCACCGATAAGCAGGCGGCACGAGCAGCCAATGTGATCTCCCTGCTGCTGAACTTTCGCCGGCTGATCGAGCATCAGGAGCTGCAGCCTGTAAGTTAGAGTACTCTTCAACCCGATTTGTTGCTAATATTAAGATTTTCTTCTCGATTAGATCATGGTCCAGGGCATGATTCCCCTGTGCTCTTGGCAGTATGAGCGTACCTTCAACACGGCCCGTATTCCCGGCCTGGAAACTGATCGCATTATCCACTACCGAGACTCCAATCACATTGTTGTGCTGCACAAGGGTTGCTACTACAAGATGCCCATCTACTACAAAGGTCGCATCCTGCGTCCTTGCGAGCTACAAGTGTGAGTGCGACTCTCTTCTATACTGTTTATGTGTTTATAAGTTGAAAATTTATTTCCACAGTCAAATTGAGGAAATTCTGAAGGCGAAGGCAACTCCTGTGGACGGCGAGGAGCATCTGGCTGCCCTGACTGCCTGGAATCGCTCTAAATGGGCCGAAGCACGCAACACCTTCTTCTCGAGGGGCGCCAATCATGTCTCCTTGCGTACAATTGAGTCAGCTGCCTTTGTCCTTTCCTTGGATGACGAACCCTTCGAGTTCGATCTCGCCCGTCCCGAGCTGCTGGACAACTTTGGCAAGAAGCTGCTCCATGGCAATGGCTACAACCGCTGGTTCGACAAGTGCTTCACCGTCTGCGTGGGCACCAACGGACGTGTTGGCTTCAATGCCGAGCACACGTGGTAAGTGAAAAACGAGTCCTACTCTCAAGAACACATCTTTCTTCATTCAAATATGAGAAAAAAAACCTTGATTTTCGCTATAAACTTACATTTCTGAACCGATTTGCCAAATTAAAAATCCAAAAGGTCTGACGCCGCCATCGCCTCACACATGTGGGAGAACCTGATCGTCGACGATCTTGTGTCGGAGGGGTAATGATGATTTTCGATTCTCCTATGACCCCAGCTTGCCAAATTTTTGTCGGTTATCAGTTTTTAGTTTTTTTCAGTTTACACCCATTATCGTCCCATTGTGGGCGCAATTTCACAAAACAAATAGTTATTTTAACTCTGGTTGTGGCCTAACAAATGATCTTACACCATTATTTACACCTTCTTTATAGGGCCGATGCACCGGTTTTGGGACATCTTTGGGAGTATATATTTGGTGATGATATTTATGGGTAAACACCTAATTCCAAAGCACAACAAGCACACACACAAGCACAAAGCAAAGCAAAGCTAAATACAATTGAAGTCGTTTTGGGTCGAGCACGATCGAGAGGTTTAAAGAGGGTTACAGCTTTCAAATATATATGTATATAGTAAATATTAGTTGAGCTTTAAAATAATTTACAGGGGAATATACGAAGGAAACTATGAAATGTTAAATGCCTACTGGTATGTCTAGAAGCATTTGTTTACTCAAGTCAGCTTCTTGTTTCTAACAAAAAACGGAGAGTTTATTTTTCCAAAGCTGTTTAATTCAAATGATTTTTTTATATTTCCTTCTAAATATTTGTTTTTTACCCTTTTACTTCAACTTTAAAAGTGTAAAAAATATATAAATAGATCTATACAGACATCCTACCTATATTTACGTCGGGTACCTCTCTAGGTTCAATCCAAAACGACAACAAAACACAATTTAAATTTTAATTTTTATTTCGTAACTAACCACAAACATTTGTTTACCAAAAAATTAACAAAATTATTTTCTTTGATTTACGTGGCTTGCGTTCTCCTGACTTCTAAAATAAGCCTTTCCCTTAGATTAAACTAACAATTCGGTGATCCCTTAGATACGATGAGACTGGCAACACCAAGGGAACCCCCGAGTTCCAGCCGCCTACACCCACCCGCCTCAGCTGGGATCTGACGCCCTGCCTGACGCAGATCGAGGAGGCCACCATCGATGTGACCAAACTGATCAACGAGGTGAATCTGCGCATCCTGGTGCACCAGGAGTACGGCAAGGGCTTCATGAAGAAGTGTCGCATCTCGCCGGATGCCTACATCCAAATGGCCCTGCAGTTGGCCTACTACCGGGATGCCGGCCGCTTCTCGTTGACCTATGAGGCCTCGATGACGCGGCTGTTCCGCGAAGGCAGAACCGAGACAGTGCGTCCGTGCACCATCGAGTCGGCCGCTTGGGTGAAGGCCATGCAGAATCCCAGCACAACCGTAAGATGTGACAGTTAAGTTTTCCCAGAGATCCCAAAGTAACCAACGTTTTCCCCGAACAGAACGATGAGCGCGTGAAGATGATGCAAGCCGCCGCCGATCGGCATCAGTTGGGCTACCAGGATGCCATGTGCGGTCGTGGCATTGACAGGCATCTGTTCTGCCTGTACGTCGTCTCCAAGTACCTGGAGGTGGACTCACCCTTCCTCAACGAGGTGCTCAGCGAGCCCTGGCGCCTGTCCACTAGTCAGACCCCTCACGGCCAAACGCCGAAAATGGACCTGAAGAAGCATCCGAACTGCATCAGTGCCGGCGGTGGCTTCGGGCCCGTGGCCGATGACGGCTATGGTGTGTCCTACATTATTGCCGGCGAGAATCTGATATTCTTCCATATCTCAGCGAAGACCACGTGCAAGCAAACGGTGAGTAGTAGCTATACGCCTAGTATTGATCACAAGACTAATCCTATCTCACATGTCTACAGGATGTGCATCGCTTCGCGGAAAACATTTCGCAGGCCCTGGCCGACATCCGCAGCATGTTCGAGAAGCATATGAAGGACCACCCGAAGCCCGCCAAATCACTCACAAACGGCACCGCCTCCACATAATCCACTTGCGTAGTTCATGTAGTCGAGAGATTCTTGTTAGCATTTGTTTTATCCTCTCTAGTTGATCGTTTTAAAGTTAAACACATCTATACATCCGTCTAATGTAAGTCCAAATTAAGTGCAAAAGTCGTTGAGAGAGTTACATATACAGAGAAAACAATGCAATTTTTTATAAACAATTGTGACACCTGGCTGATTTTAAGATTTAGTCGTTAGATACATACTTTTGCACAATATTTGATGTTTCTCAATCAGTTAGTTTGTAATCGAAGGAAATCGTCTAAGTTTTAAGTGCTATAAATATATATTTCCTTGTAAGCAATACGTTATAGTTTTTTGTACTGTGTATCACGTCGCCAGGGGATTGGCGTGAATGGTCACGCCGTTGATCTTCTTGTCCACATGGGGTCGGTAGTTCTTTGGATTCACGGGCAGCTTCTCCAGCTCATCCAGGGCATCGAAGCCATCGATGACGCGGCCAAAGAGCGTGTACTTCAGGTCCAGATTCGGCTGGGCGGCATATGTGATAAAAAACTGGCTGGCATTGGCATTGGGTCCATTATTGGCCATTGAAACCATTCCACGATCCGTGTGCTGAAAAAATTACAAGAAAAGTTTGAAGTACTTGAATATTCGGAGTGTTTCGGAGTTATGATTCTATGGTTAAAAAATCACTTCATAGTTATTTTTTAGCTTCTTATCGCTTTCTGTGACCAGTACCATTTATTTTTAAAGAAATGAAGTCACAAAATAACAGAAACTGTTCCCCAATACAAAAAAACATTAGATTTTCTTGAACCCAAAGGCTGCCCAAGACTTCCTTACTTTTTCCAAAGGTTCTACTACTCACCTTGACTGTTTCTTTGAACTCATCGTCGAACTTTTGGCCCCAAATGGACTGTCCATTCTTTCCCGTGTTGGTGGGATCACCAGTTTGGACAATAAACCCCTTTATGTTCCGGATGAAGACGCAGCCGCTGTAATAGTCGCTGGCACACAGCGCAAGGAAGTTCTCGCAGGCCTTGGGACAGGCATCGCAAAAGAGCTCTATCTTGAGGTCGCCCACGTCGGTGTGCAGCGTTACAGACTGGAAATAAACAATAAATTCAGTTAGAAACCGGCTTAAACAGAATTAACCACTGTGCTTACCATTTTCGGAGTATAATAGAGATGGCAAGACTTCGATAAGCCGCTGAACCGCATTTCCGATTGCACCATTTATCGATGACAGAACAGTGGTATTTCTGTGACCTGCGGTCACATCACGTCTTTTAGGCGCGAATTCTGCCGCATAAATTTTTTCGCTGTTAATTGTTGTCAGTCAAAACGTAGCTAGTAGTTAATAGAATGAAGTGCAAGATACCGGAGATCTCGTGGCACAACCGCGACCCCGTGCTCAGTGTGGACATCCAGCCGAATGGCCAAGGGCTCCGTTCGCCAACGATCTGTCGCCTGGCCTCGGGCGGCACCGATGCCCATGTCCTCATTTGGTATGTGAATCGCAGCAGCGACGACGGCGACGGTGTGGATCTGGAACTGGCCACTGATCTGTCGCGGCATCAGCGTGCCGTCAACACGGTCCGGTGGTCGCCCAATGGCGAGCTGCTCGCCTCCGGCGACGACGAGAGTGTTGTGTTTATCTGGAAGCAGAAGGCCGACCACGAAGTGATCAACATTGTGGACGCCGCCGATGGGAACAGCGAGCAGGACAAGGAGGTCTGGATGACGCTGAAGGTGCTGCGCGGCCATCGCGAGGATATCTACGACCTGAGTTGGGCGCCCAACTCACAGTTTCTGGTCACGGGATCAGTGGACAACACGGCGATGCTGTGGGATGTGCACAAGGGCAAGTCCCTGGCCATTCTCGACGACCACAAGGGCTATGTGCAAGGCGTGGCCTGGGATCCGTGCAATCAGTATATAGCCACCATGAGCACGGATAGGTAAGCGTCATCACATTCGTTTTCGAGTCAACGAACGACTTCACACCTTTGCTATTCTCTTTCAGGCAAATGCGCATCTTCGACACAACCACCAAGCGAGTGCTCCATCGGGTGAGCAAGTGTGAGTTTCCCGTGAAGGAGGGCCACGAGTTGCATGAGAAGAGCATCCGGCTATATCACGATGGCACCTTGCAGACCTTCTTTCGCCGCTTGTGCTTCACTCCCGACGGCAAGCTGCTGCTAACACCCGCTGGAATCACCGACTACGACGGCGTAATGAAGCCGGTGAACACCACTTACGGATTCAGCCGGTATGACCTTTCGCGTCCTGCTTTTGTGCTACCGTTTCCCAACGAGTACACAGTGGCCGTGCGCTGCTCGCCGGTGCTGTACCGTCTAAGACCGTACAATGCGGAAAAGAATCCGC
This sequence comes from Drosophila seguyi, assembly GCA_008042675.1. Classification (NCBI taxonomy): domain Eukaryota; kingdom Metazoa; phylum Arthropoda; class Insecta; order Diptera; family Drosophilidae; genus Drosophila; species Drosophila seguyi. The sequence goes on along the minus strand of VNJU01006437.1, from coordinate 70,339 downwards.
CCATTATCGCGTTGCCTTACCGCATGATCTACGCCGTGGCCACCAAGAATTCGGTGCTTCTGTACGACACCCAGCAGGCGGTGCCCTTTGCCATCGTCTCCAACATCCACTACACCAGGCTAACGGATCTGGCATGGTCCAGTGACGGCACCGTGCTGATCGTGTCCAGCACGGATGGCTTCTGTTCGCTGCTCACCTTTGAACCGGAAGAGCTGGGCGAGCGCTACGAGGATATGGATGCAGTGCTGAGCGCTGCTCTCAAGTCGTCGGAGAACGTGCCGCCGCCACCAAGGAAAAAGAAGCAGAAGACCCGCAAGGCATCGTCGGACGAGGTAGAAGTGACCAGGAGGCCTCTGCAGGAAAAGACGAAGTCGAATAAAATAAAGAAAACGGTCGGTTCGGACCCCAAAGAGGAGAGCGGTGAGACGGATATGGATGCCGACAACGATTCGTCGCTGCATAGCGCCAGCTCGTCTAGTTCAAGCAGCCCTAAAACTAAGGAAAAAGCCGTAGACAATAAGCCCACACCCATTGCCTTCAGACGATCGCCACGCAAGGTGACGCCAGCGCCAAAGCCCATCGCCATACGCCGATCTCCGCGGAAGCCAGAAGATGGAGCTACCAACCCGAAAGGGAACACAGAAGACGCCCCCACACAGGCTCCGGTGCCCATATCGATTCCCAAAAAGGAGGAAGCAGTGGCGAGCGCGTCCCCTCTGGCCGCCAAGCGCAAGATCAGCACGGAGGTTGAGCTGCTATCCACAACAGAACTCTCTCAGCCAGCAATTGGCGTTATTGCCGTGCTCGACAAGGAGATCATCAGCTCCGAGGAAAAGTTCGAGTCGCCCGAGAAGAAAAGTCGCCGGCCAGCGACGCCCATTCAAGTGCGCCGCCAGCCGCGTACTCCGAGCAGCGCCAGCACCTCCTTCAACCTCACCCCAAAGAGCCAACCCGCCACCAAACATGCCACGCCCATTGCCGTACGTCGGACTCCCCGCGTTCTGGTCGAAATGCCGGTCAACTCCCCGATTGGACCCGTGGAGGAGGCCATGGATGCCTGGCCCCTTGATGAGGGAATTAGTCCAATGCCGGAGACAAAGAAGGATTCCCAAGAGCCGTTGTCAGACGCCAAGGAGGAACCTCAAACGAAGACAGCAGCAGCCGTACTTGCAGGAAGTGAGGCGACCTGCGAACGGACAGAGGACATTCGTCTGGTCTACGAGGACACGCAGGAGGAGGCAGCCGGAACACCGGCAAAGGCGACCGAGTCCAAACCGTCCACGCCCAATAATAAGACACCGCGAAGGGTGTCCTTGCGTACCATATCCACGCCCAAATCGAAAAAGAAACTGTTAGAATAGCCGAGCAATAGCTTTTAGTCGTAACAATTTAAACATGAAAATTATGCAAATATACAAGCCCACAAGGTATAGAAGGAAGTTAACATATCTTTTTAGTTTGAATTCAATGTTTCAAAAGACAGATCACTTTCAGATTAGCTTCCGATGATGACTACGCCTTCTGAAGAGGCAGTCGAAACACAATTTAAGGTGTTTTTACTCCCGAATCAGCTATCTTATATGAAGTCGGAAATCGCGATAGGCTGATATCTTAATAACAACTCCTTATGGTCTACCTGGAGCAAGAAAAAAGAGATTAGATGCAGTCCGCGGCGAAGTACAGTCGAACGGCGAGGATAAAATATCTATCTATATTACGTTTGGTCCCTCTGCTTTATGGCATTTGCAGGACTCTTACCTGGCAATATCAACCTTCGTTGGTTGACGAAATGTCCAAAAGTGTTGCGTTGACTGTATACTTTGGATTCGATGTTTGGTGTTTTTTCTCTACCTGGTCCTAACTTTTCTGGCGAATTTAAACAAGAAAGAAGGCTAACTTCGGGACGCACTTGCAGGTTGCAAGTGGTTCATTTAGAATCTATCAATTTCGGACAAATGAGGTCAAAAGACATAGAACCTATAAAAAATTTAATGGAAGTAAAAAGCTTAAGAGAATATTTAGAAAGAAGACCATCTGCTAAAACTTAATAGAAACATAGAAAGGACACCAAATGAGAATCTCCCAAACTGAGAGACCAGTTTGCGTATAAATGGGCGGACAGACGGATATGGATAGATCGTTTGCTGTAGATGCTGCGGATGCTGATGCTGATCAAGAAGAAATTAGCACCAGTAAGGTTATACAAATATCGATATAAAAAGTACATAGGGTGGGTATATTTGAGGTCTTCTTGCCGATATCTAATGGCCAAAATGTGAACTGTTGTCAAAAGAGGTATCCAGATATCCTCGTAAACCTTTTAAAATATTTTAAAAGACAACCTTAATAACTAAACTGGACCAATCTTGCATTTTATTAAATTAATAATTTTGGTGACAAAGAAATGTAAAATATATTAATCTTGCATTTTATTAAATTAATAATTTTGGTGACAAAGAAATGTAAAATATATTAATCGACCGCTGCTGCCATCTGTACAAGAAATTATGCATTTGATGAATTCATTCTGTAAAATGAGAGGATTGAAGGAAATATTCATTTTGAGTAACAGGCAACATAAGTCAGCAGAAAGGCAATCTTATAGATTGTATTTTTTCAATTCGTTGCATAGGCGTTAAACAAGAAATGTGCCACCAAGGGTATAATAAATTTTATCATCTATCTATTTTGGGTTCTCCCCTCGATATTGCTAATAAAACACTTATTATTATTGGTTTTATTTATATTTATTTAAATTGTAGATGATCTCTAACGTTTTGAGTTTCTTTTACATACAAACATTTTGGTTTTGCTTTGTTTCTTTGTTATTTCCCTTTTTTTGTTGTTGTTATAGTATTATTTTTGCTTTTTATTTAATATTATTTTAAATTTTCAATTCAACGATTCAAATTCTGTCATCATTATCATTATCATTATCGAGCTTAGTAAGAAGATGCTGTGGCTCGCTTCGTTCTTCGTTAGCCTTATTTAAAACTCTTCCATTTGGGCCATTAGCTACACATTATCCACTTGTGGGGGTCATTACAGAGAGAGAAAAGGAGCTCAAGACTTGAGGAGAATTGTATTTCCACGTACGTACGTTATATAATAATAAGTATATAAATATTTCTTCTTTTTGCCATATACAAGTTAAACAAATCTGATCAGCTGCATCTCTGGGACAACCAAAGCAATTTTAATTAGGCTAACAAATTAGATTAGATACAATGTCTAAACTTTGTCTAACCTATAATCTTGGTTCCGCTTTCCACCATTCCATCAATTATCCTTCCTCCGGCGGCTCCCCTGGCCTCGTTTCTCGCATCCTTTGGGATTTTACAAAAGGTCGTGTGAGTGTGAGTCTGAGGATTGCCCCCCTTAGCTGACATTTGATTCGATTTAACATTACCTCCTCTCTGTGTTTTACTCTTTATGAATTTCACTTATAAATGTTTTAACTGCTATTAAAGTAATTTTAGTTAGTAGAGTGGTGTGCGACTTGCCTCTGTGTGCGGTGTGTGGGTCGTGTGTGTGGAGCAAAGAGGTGTATATGAGCTTTAGAAAAATATGAATTATGTTTGATTCCATTCCGTTACATCATTCCACGCTATCCGTCCGTTTAGTATTGTGAAAATATGCAAAAAGTTAGTATACTGCGGTTATGAATGCTATTTATGTTGCTATTATCTGAATGCTGACTGTACTTATGGTATTTAGTGTTTGTTTTTGCTATCTCTCTTGATGCGAAAGTTGAGCTAAGTTCGAGGAGGAGGAGGAGTGGAAATTATAGTCGCTCCCGTATATATATGAGTACTTCGATTAATAATAATTTACGAGAAAAATATAGTACATATGTATGGGTATGTATGTAGCAATTTGTCGATTCTCCATTTACTAAATATATATATATATCTATATATCTGTGTATATATATAGAGCGACTTTGTTTACTTTTCGTCTCGAAGGTAAATGAATAACTTTGTTGTGGTTGCTGTTGTGGCTTAATTCAATTGTCAATAAATATATATGTATATCGTTTGTTGTCGTTAATTTTTATATCTATAATTACATACAATTATTGAACTCTTTGGTTCTTGATCTGCCGCACAGCGGGATCACTGCGGATCCTGCTATTACCCCGAAAATCCAGCAACATTGTTATCTCTATAGCATGCAACATGGCCAAATAATCGGGAAACTAAAGGGAAAAAATAACAAAATGGCTGGTTTTATTTTTGAATAAATAGTTTTATTTGAAAATGGTTTTTGCATTTGTTTTCTTTCTTCATATATTTTTTTTTGTTCTTTTTGGTAGAATTTTACAAGTTGAATGGAAAATACAGACGTATTAAATATTACAGTATTTGGTTGGTGGTTGTGGTTTTTGGGCTGGGATATATAGAGGGAGGGAGGTTTGAAATTATTAAATAAATGTATAAAATAAGTGGAGATTTCGCTGATCGGTGTTTTAAGCTCTAAAATAAAATTGTACGGACCAAATTACTTTTTGAAAGCTTCACTGGATGATCTGCTGGTTGGGGATATTGACCAATCAAAAAATCGAAAAAGAACTTTGTTAAGCTTTACGCTTTATAATTTATGCTGTTCTGACTGTCAAATAATATATTTATTTCGCTAATAAACTTACTTAGTTGATGTTTAAGTGGTGTTGTGTGTGTGTGTGTTTTGTATGTGCGTTTACATAAATTAGACTTAAAAACTATAAAACATAAATATTGGATTGGATTGCCGTCCAACTCTAGAGCAGGAGCACAAGTTAGGGGGAGGAGAGTATAGGAGTATAGGAGGATAGGAGAAGAAGACTGAGCTGAGATACAAAACAAAAGATACTCTATATAAAAATAACAATATATAAATTCTCATTGCAGCTAAAATCAAGAAATGCACAAAAGACCACGTACAAAGCATATACACAAACATATACACGTAATGGTAATCGGTAATATATAATTATAATAATAATAATAATAAGTCTAATTGAAACAATTTAACATACTCGCGGGATTAAATGCCATTCGCTAAATACAGTTTACAGTTTGACATACATCAGATACATGTATGACGACGATTGTTGTGTTACCATTAAAAGTAGAGTTTCATTATAAATATTATTACATACAATCCTTAGTTTCATTGTTTTGGGAGATTTGAGTTCTGCGTTCCGTTTCCGTTTCACTTTCACATTACATTCTCGTTACTTTTGATTCGTATTGTGTGTGTGTGTCACTGTGCGTGTGTGTTGTGTTGTGCGCGTATTTGTGCGTAGAGATATGGCAAAAATATATAGCATGCTTCTGTGCGCCGCAAAAGTTGAATTATTTTGATCTTTGCTGATTTGTGGTTAGCTCTCCGCTTAAATGCAACAAAATCATTATAAAATACAATGAAATCAGCTCGTTAATTAAATTAAATATGTATGTAAGTAGTTAGTTTGTGTGTCCAGTGTCCGGTGTCCAGTGTGTGTGTGTGTTTTTCCAGCCAAACGTCTTTCTATACACGTAAATTCAACAAATTACAATTTACATTGAAATGTGATCAATCGCTACTGCCGCTCTTCTTTACATAAATTAGTTAAGTGGCCACATACATATGCGTTTACTTTACTTTTACTCCGGGTTTAGTTTTTAGCTTTCTGCTTCGTTTTGTTTTTTTTGTTTGTAAATACAATAGATAGAGTTTTATATCCGCCTCTCATTTATCTTTAAATCCTTTTAAATTAGACTTAAACCTTAAAGATTTGCTCGTTATCTTCTCTTCTTTTGGTTTGTTCGTGTGTGTTTATGTTTATGTTTATGTTTATGTTAGGTAATATTATTTACTTTTAGCCCTCACGCTGACACGCAATTTAAATGAATTAGTTATTATTATTATTATTATTTCTTAGCTTCTCTGCCTGGGTTGCCGTCTACCGCCTGCCGTTTGGATTTGGTTGAAACTCTTTCGAACTTAGGTCTAAACAAGCATGATGCAAATGCAGAGCGTTGATGGCATGAATAATTCCAAAGAGAGATTGCAACAGGAAACATTTAATATATAATATTTATATATATATATATATATATTTAAATGTATATGTATAGAAGTGTATCGCATTGTCCTTCTTTTACTTTCTTTTTGGTTTAATAAATACATGAGGAAACTAAGGGCTACCCAATAAATTATGAAGTTCTATAAAAAATTATTCAGACCAAACAACAACTATATATATGCAATGCTTGCGCTTGTGTTTCGAGAGTGTGCGTGTCCGTGTTGGTGTCGGTGTCATGTCGTACATGTGGCCTTGCATAATGCATATGTATGTGTGTGTTTTGTATATATGTATGTATGTATAATAGGAAATGCCTTTCAATCAAACTGCTGCTGCTGCTGCTGCTGCTATCAATCAATCAAATCAAATCAATCCTCAGTGATCCTCTGATCTGACATTTCATCCTCTGCACCAAATATTATCGATATTATGTAATGTACTTGTCGCTTATTTCCTTATACTTTCATCATCCATTCGGGGATCTCCGTCATCGCGCGTTTTTTGTTAAACAAATAAAAGTTCTTTGGGCTTCGCTTGTCCAGTGTTCAGAGTCCTGTGGTGTCCAGTGTCCAGTGTTTTGTGTGTCCCGTGTTCAGTATTTTGTGTGTCCTGTGTCTCGTGTCCTGTTTTCTGTGTGTTATAGTTGCGGTTGGTTCCTATCATCGTTTTGTTGCTCTCTTAAATTTGTTTGGTTTTTGATCAATGCTGGTGGGTTGTTGTTGTTGTGCTCCCGCGCTGCTCTTTAATACCGTTACGGTGTTCCCTGCTAACGCCCCCCATTACTGCTCCACATCATCTCGTTCGCAATCTCGATCGGATCCTTAGTACAGTCCGCAGCCGCGCAGATTGTTTGCTATGATGACATCGGTGACAGCATCGAATACAAACTGAATGTTATTGGTATCTGTGGCGCACGTCATGTGGCAGTAGATTTCTTTTGAGGTTGATTTGTTTTTCGCTTCAAATTGAGCCTGAATGTAAGCAGCCGCCTCGCCATACTCCTGTCCACCTGGAAACGCCGGAAAACGAAGAAACATTAATCACCAGGATTATAACATTATATGGATAGCTCACCTGTGTATTCGGGGAAGCAAATTGTCAGGGGACTCTTGCGGATCTTCTCCTCGAAGAGATCCTTCTTGTTCAGGAACAGAATGATCGAGGTGTCCGTGAACCATTTGTTGTTACAGATCGAATCGAACAGTTTCAGTGACTCTTGCATGCGGTTCTTGAAGAGAAAATAGAGAATGTTTATTATTTATGTTAATTTGATATATATAATAAAAGAGATTTGAAAACACTAAACAAAACTGTCGAAAAGTATTGAATATTTTGCACTTTTTGCTTAGAAACAATATTTTAAATAGTTTGATAATAAATAAACATAAATAAATTTATAAGAAATAAAATACGCTTCAAATTCTCACCGTGGTTTCATCCTCATGCAAGACCTGATCGTACTCAGACATGGCCACGCAGAAAATGATCGCCGTGACATCCTCAAAGCAATGTATCCATTTCTTTCGCTCCGACCGCTGGCCGCCCACGTCGAACAATCTGCAGGAAAATAAATAATAAATCAAATAAAGAATGATCCCTCTCTCAGGTCGGCAGTTACTCACTTAAAGTTGAGGTTTTTGAAGGAGAAGTGTACCTCGACGATGCCAGTGGTCTTAACGCGAGTACGCAAGATGTCCTGTTCGGTTGGCTGATAGTCCTTGGCGCCTAACCGATCCAAATCGTCCAGGAAACTGCAAGGAAATAGAGCAAAGGCAGAATGTGTTACAGTTGGTGGTGGGGCGAACACATGAATTTCATTTCCCATCCACATCGCTTGACCAGACAAATGTTTGCCCAGCCATCCTCCTATACACATCCTCCATTCTCCGAATTTCCGGCCGTAGCCCCCCGCCAAGTCTTGAGCAAACAATTAAGGCGCAGACCAAAGCGCTGAGCAAACAATTAAAAACAAAAAAAAAACCTGCGCGCGTGTCCTGCACAAAGGCGGTGAGGGGAGGGAAAAACACCAAGCCAGCACTCGCCACACATGCCAACGGGGACCGGGACCCCTACTTGGTTATGCAAACGTCCTAGCCTACCATCATCGCGTATACAGAGGTACATAGACACAGGACTGCAGGAACTACATGGCCATTCAAAGCCATGATTCCCATTTCCGTGACTTGTTTTCTGCTTCTAATTTCCGTGCTTACAAGCCTTATTTGCAATTAGTTTTATTTGCCGGTTGTGTAACCATAGCCATCTCCCAGATACAGATACAGTCACAGATACAGATACAGATGGAGAGTCTGCGTGCGACTAAGAGCGTCAACAAGTAGGTCATCGAAGCGGAGAAGGAGACCGAGGAGGTGCAACAGTAGCTCTGCAAAGTGTCCAGTTGGCTTACTTCATGAGGCCGTAATTAACTTGGGGCACGCAATGTCTTCAGAAACAAAGGGCTGAGGCGGAGGAGACGCGGCTAATCTCATTTGTCGGCCAGGTTCGGACAGGTCGTAAATAGTTTTTTTTCGGGGGGAATAAATCTGCGCTGGTTATCGCATCAATCTCCGGTTGACTTGCTCTCTTGCCCAAAATCAGATTCATTCGCTGGTCAACTGGTTTTCGCTTTAATTACACGCACAATTGCCCAACAACAAGGCCCAGGCCTGACTTGGCCTGGCCAAGGAGGGCCTGGACCTGCACCTTACCGCGGAAATCGAGCCCAGTCATGCTCGTCGGGCAGCAGCCACTTTTCATGCGGAAAAGTTTAGCGCAGGTTTATAATCAAAGCAAATACATAATGCCCACAATATATCTGTTACAATTTCTTGGACAAACGTTAATTGAACGCCGCCTGCAAACGGATGCAAACAGTTTGGGGGATTGGGCAACCCACCGCTTGGTTAGCACTTCGCATGCCAAGATCTTATTTAACATGTCCATCACAAAAGTTTTTCTCTCTGTTTACTGATCCAAAACCGCAGACACATGCATCTGTGATTCGTGAGCCCCGGAAAATGTGTTGCAACCTGAGTGTGTGGCAAGTGGTGGGACGACGCGTGTGTGTGTAAGTAGATCATAAAAGTTGAGGTTGAGGTGGAAACTCTTTCTTGGAAAGTGAGCCAAAGTTAGAATAATTGCTGCCAAAACTTGTTAAACTTGGAATTAAGTAAAATACTTTGTTTAATTATTTCTTGACTATAAATTTAAAATCCTAAATAACCCCTGCTTAGCATAAACTTTATTTCCTGCCGAGTTAACCCATTAGTTACCTTTACCTTTGCGGCTTACCCACTCTTTTATGAAAGCGATTTGTGTGCAATTTAGCCCAGCAAATGCCTCGTTAGTCTCAGCAGCTTTTAATAATAATTTATTTATTTTACATAACCCGCAATTTCAATTTCAAACTAAAGACCTAAAAAACAAAACCTCAAATCACGACCAGCTCCCCCCATTAATGTCAATCAATGCTGCTGTAAGCCGTTACATATTAACACAAACTTTTGATTTTTGATTAGCATCATTTACGTACTTTCAATTTCATTTCGAAAAATTATGCTATTCATGCCAGAAGTCCACTATTTTCTGCCTAGATAAAACCGCAGAGAAAAAGATACAAAAACAGAGAGCGCGAGATACGGCAGCAATTAGCAGAAATATCATAAATGACAAAGCCAACAAGAGCGCGCCAAAAGCTGACGAAAAGTTGACTTGAGGTACACGGGGCAAAAAATGTGAGCTACTTTGGCAAAGATTTTGAAGATTATTATAAGATTTTGATCTTTAAAGACTGGGTTTCAGTTACAATAATTTCGAAATATTAATAGTTAAATCTATCTAACAAAAGATTTATGCTGAATTTAAACCATAAATTAGAGTTCTTATAGAGTCAATAATTAGCTTTTCTTCTATATTATTTCCAATTTGTTTCAATCTCTTTCAAATTTATATATTTTTGTCTCTGTGTAGCCTCAAACTCATAGCGTAGACAGTATAAGTAGACTAAGAAGCCCGGCGATCGCGTTTAGTGCGTCGCGGTTGGTCTACGAGGCAACAACAGCTCAAAAAACCCGGAGCTCCATAGCTTTCGGTTTCTATTTGAGATTCGGTTTCGGTTTCCGACTCGGATTCGCTTGGAGGCAGCACAGATCGGTGCAACATAACGACGCCGCGTTGCGTGACAAAAGACTTGGCGAATCTTCGCATTTTAAGTGCCTTCTTCAAGTCTTCAAATCTTTGAGTGTCTGTGAGTGAGTGTGTGCTTGGGAAATTGGCCAAACAACAATAGAAATCCGCAACAAAAGACAACCAAAGCGGTTTTAATTGTGCACAAACAGCCACGGCCAGAAATTCGTGGAAAAATTGGCAACAAATTGATTGAAACTCAATCTGGAAACTCGATCGAACGAGAAATACGAATCGGTGGAAAATTAACAAGAAACAAAGCGAAGTGAGTGTTTCCTCGAGAGTGGTTTTTCCGCCCGTCTATTTGGGCGTGTCGGTTAAACTAGTTGCACCTTGACAGGCTGTCAAAGAAATCAACTATTGTACGCTGTGAAAGGCCAATTTAATTACAAAGACTAAAGACTAAATACTAAAGACTATGGGAAAAGCCAAAGAAATTGGGTATTTGTGAGGGGGAGTTGTACCGAACGATAGAAAGGTGTTTCAGGATAATATTAATCAACTCAATACGTATTGTTTTCTAGTTTCTCTTCATTTCTTAAACCAATTCTTTTGCTAATTTGGCAAAAAAAAAAAAATCATAGCTCCAACTAGTTTTAGCCGTAAAAAGTGTCGAAAGCAAAACAGGGGTCAGCTTGATAGACAACGCTTTAAATGGGTTCTAAGCTTAAGTAAATATTTAAGCAAACTACTAAAGGGTCAGACGAGGCCTAACATGCATATTTTAAGAGAGAGGATTATGGATGAGGTGTATTTAAGCTTGCAAATGAAAAAGTAAACTAAAAACTAGCAAGAATCTGGAAAACATAAGTATCTCAAGGCGTAGACAGCTTGCCACAAAAAAAAACTTGTGTGAAAAACGATGTTAATACCAAGCTCTCATTGCGGGAAAAACAGTTGAAACTGGCAAATAGTTTCTCGAAAATCACTCGTTTTGCTGAAATGTCTGTCAAAATGCGAGGTAGCTGGCTGAACTGGTGTGAAAGCAAATTCAAATATGACTTTAATACCATCGATTCCCATGCGTGGCGGCAATAGCCACACCTGTTCAACGGCTACACCTGTGTGTGCTTGTGTGCGCCTCCTCTGAGGGCAAGTCAAAAGGCATTAAGGCAAAGATTTGCCAAGCAAGCTGCTGTGACATAACCGGGCGAGATTTTCGGAGCACCTTTTTGCCAGCATTTAGCAGCTGACTGCTAATAGAATTCATTTTCAATTTCGCATTCATTCGAGTGTGAAGGAAACGTGAAGCAGAGACACAGGCAGGGGCAGTGGCAGAGGCAGTGGCAGTGGCAGGGGCAGTGACAGTGCTGCCTGTGTCGCCTGTGGTGGCCTCTGTTGTGGCGTTGGCTTCCATTTCAAACAAAGGCCATAAAAGCCAACGACAAGTGGCTACTTGACATTTCTCCACACATTACTCGCAGGCGCTAGGATTATCACTCAAGTTCATTATAACCGCCGTTGCGAGATAAAGCCCAGCCAGCGACCGGAGACTGAGATAGTTGCGTTGTTTCGTTTCGTTACGCGGGGACGCGAGGACTCAAGGTCGCCGCTTGTGCGACAAGGGCAAGGATAAGCCCAAGCTCGCCGCTGCGCTGTCATTGTGCCCAAGACCCACCAAGTGAGTGTACATAAAAAGAAATAAAACGAAGGAAAAATGGCAGCCAGTCCCTGTGTGTGCGCAGATTTCGGTTCCATCAAATTTTCGGCATTTAAATTATATTGCCCTTGGGGAGCAGGCGCACAAGGCGCTGCCAGAGAAGTCTCAGTCTCCCCGTCCCCATTCCAGTTCCATCAGCCCAATGCCTTCATCTTCTTCTTGCATTGTTTGCCGCTGGCTTACGCGGCGTATGAGCAATCTTTCCCCATTGACTTTTCGCCGCCGTTTTTGGCAGTTTTCCTGCCCGCAAGCAGCTTGAATGCTCATCTTAAATGCGTGTTTTGTCAGGGAAATATGTTAGTTTCTGTATTGACACAGAAGGGGGAACCTTAAGGCCAACCACAAATATTGTTAAATAATTTGAATTTGCGATGCGCCCCAAAAGCAAATATGCGTTCTTGACAACTTTCTGACGTAAGCTGGCAGAGTAAAAGGGGTTTTATTGTGCTGAAAAACCTCTGAGAACCTAACCTTTGAGTTAAATTTTATAAAAAGAGTGTTTAAGAATTAATTTAAACATATTTTATTGAGGGTTAAAGTTTTTCTCTGGTTTTTATTGGCATCGACATATGTGCTAGCTCCCATAAATTATACAGCAGTTATAAAGCAATATTAAGTTATGATATATTTTAACAGCAGCCTAGCTTTATGGGGCCATTAAGTAAATATTTGTACACTCGTTTTAAATATACTATATACATACATGAACTATAAACTATTAAACTTGATTCGAAGCTCAGCCTTAGGCCTTACTCTGTGAAATCTTGGCCAGGGTTGATTGCGCCCACTTCAAAAAGGCCTTCCATTTAGCGTTTTCTTTGTTTGAATTCACTTTTTACGAGCACTAGTCGTCGCAGCTAGTGCTCAATTTAACGCTGGCTAACTCCGACTTGATTATTGACTGATTGTGAGAGACCATAAAATGGAACGCACAAAACCAGTGGCAGCTGGAAGTCGCACTTTTGCTCAAGTGCTTCCCAGAGATCCGAGGGACAATTGCCTTTGTTTGTTTTGCAACTATCTTGAACTTAGTGCTGTCACAGCTATGGCGACCAATATGTGAATATGAATATCAGAGTGTGCCAATAATATTTGCACTCCAAAGCGAACACCTTTCAGCGCTTCAGTCGGTTGGAATAATAAACTCAAAGTCGAGTGCCCTGCCTGCCTTGCTCCTTTTATATTGATTGATTCGCCCCGGGAAAACACTGGCCGCTCGGTCGGTCACAACTTGTGAATGCATTAAAAGTTTTCCCCCAGCAGCACTCGCAGAATCATAAATACACAATTTAGTTCTCAGCAGCAGCAGCAGATTGCTCAACTTTTTACATAACACTCTCCAGCTTCTCTTTCCCCAGGGACTCAGCTCGGTTCAGGATGTCGTCGAGCTTACGCAAAACCTCCTTGGCGCTGATGAGGCGCTCCACTTCCAGCAGCACCGCCAGCAGCACCTTGCCACATCCTGGGGCAGTGTCGCCACCACAGCCGCCCAGCAGCGGTGTGGGCCTGGCGACGGAAATTGAAAAATCAATTGCAATGCAGCGACTGCGACAAGGCGAGGCGGCGAGTCTCAAGAAATTAAATGTCAGGTAAGAGATTTTATTTAAACACTGAAAGGAATTGGGCTTAAATTGGTCAAAAAAATTTTTGGATTTTTGAGACTTTAAGGCTTCTTAAAGGTTACTTCTTGATAAAGCTTAAAAATTCTAGTAAAATATTAAAGTAAGTATTAATAATAAAACCTGATAACTAATTTATTTCTCTATTTATAATCCCTCACTAATTGGCAGCCACCAGGCCATGTCAGCAGCAAGCACCACTCAGGCAAAAGCCGCCACAGCAGTTCATGCCACAGCCACTTCCTCGACAGCGCCTGCCGCCGTCCGTCCCTACTCGGAGGTGCCGGGTCCGTATCCCCTGCCACTGATTGGCAACTCCTGGCGTTTTGCGCCCCTAATTGGTAAGTCCCCCCACCGTTGCAACGACCGCTCCGGTCTCGTTAACCGATATCCGGTTGCAGGAACCTACAAAATTAGCGACCTGGACAAGGTTATGAACCAGCTGCATGTCGACTACGGAAAGATGGCCAAAGTTGGCGGCCTGATTGGTCATCCGGATCTGTTGTTCGTCTTCGATGGCGACGAGATACGTAATATATTCAAGAAGGAGGAGGCGATGCCGCATCGGTGAGTGATTGAGCCCAGCAAGCTGTCATGGGAGTGTGTCCATGATGCAGTAGAAAAGTTGCGTATACGCCACGTGTGGCACATTGAACTATGGGTTTCCTGCTACGATAATAATGCCAAGTTATGTGATTGATAATCTGCCTAGCCTTAGGTTAGATTTCAGTTTATCTCGCAGAATGAGGTTTTTAAAGAGTTTTGCTTATTTTTTTTAAGGATTTTCAAGATTATTTGTGCTGCAACAGCAGTTCCCTTTTTGCAGCCATTAAATTTGTTTTTAAACCAAACATTACTGCCCTGTTGCTGCCTGGCTGCACTCGGTCTCAATTGCCAGTAATCCCACGCACATATGCACTTCCACCCGCACACACACATATCACATAGCACATGGCATATAGCATATATGTATATATAGCATATATATCCGCGGCAAATCATTCATGCATGGCCGCACCCAACTCCCCCCCAGTGCCCTCCGCAAAGGCAGCAGTGCATTTTCCTGTTTATTTATGCGCATATTGAACGCTGCCTGTAATTAAATTATTAACTAACGAAGGCGATGGCAACGAGCGACGTGCAACGGATTAAGTTGGATGTGTGAAAATATTGTGGCAGGATTGAAATCGGAGCGACAGATGGAAAACATAATACGCATTTGCCGTGCGTGTGGGAAGTGATAATTACACTGATTCAGGTTCTAATTGAAATTCGGCCCAAGAGGGATACATATGTGGGTTTGAGTTTATTTATGTTTAATTATGTCGGAGGTTTACAGCTGAAATGCTGTTGCAAAAACATTTAAGCTTGAACTATACGAAATAAACAAATTAGCTATTTTATGGCTAGCTTAAAGCCTTAAAATGATATTAATCTATTTAGTTATAATAGCAGTGAACTTACTAAGGATCTTTCTATTATTTATTCAATATCTAAATCAAATAATCTCCCCATAAAGATGTCTCTCTTTTGAGCGCGTGATAAAAATACAACCATTAAATTGAAATTAGTTGAAAACTTTCACTCAGCTCTTATCCAAACTGTTGATCCGTAGGCCTAGCAACACCAGAGATCCAGCCCGAAATAATAATAAAAAACCACAGAGCAAACAAAACAAACTATTCACAATTCGGACAGACAGGCGTTAAGCATTTTTTTCTTTTTTTTTGCATCACAGAAATAAATAATGAAGGTAAAAAGCAAACAAAACGAAAGTAAGGCCAGCTTCGTGTTCATATCTTTTATAAGCTTTCTTTTCTCTACGCCTTTCCCCTAACATTACGGACTCTGGAGTTGGATTCGGATTTGGACATACTATATCCATGGCCATGAACCAAATTTAACAAGTTACGTTTCCCATAGTTTATGCAGTTTTATTATAGGCAACCCCACAATCGGATCGATGGCGAATCGGGAATCGCAGACACTGTTTTGTTCGCTGTTTGTTTTTTTGGCCAACACATTTGGCAAGTCATCATTAAAATGAGTCAAAAGAATCGCTAATAGATTGGACATGAGACAACATTAACGTAATGTTGGCAGGCAGGCAGGCAGGCAGACAGATTGATGAATGAACCACGCACAAGTGTGAAGTTGGCTTCTCACTACTGGCCAACTGACAAACTGGCTAACTGACTGACTGACCAACTGCCCAACTGATTGATGAAGATATTTTGGCCAAGACATGCGCCGGAGGCGTCGGCATTGTTGACTCTTTTACGAGGCCCATAAAACTGGCCGAGAAATACTTGGCTTTGTTGGTGGGAAAGAGTCCGCCTCGCGGGTAAGAGTGTCGCTAGATGCGTTCCGATCGTGACTTTCAGGGGGTCAAGCATAGAGTTTAGCTGGGATTCCCTGCGAAACTTTAACATCTTTAACAAGTTTTGTGCCTAGGCATAAATAAAATATACAAACAGCGCTGACATGGGCATGTAAATGATTTAATCTTGGAGTTAGCATCATCTTTAAACTGGTTTTAAGGTAACTCACATCAATAGATGAGAAGTATGAATATTCAAATATTTATTTAAACCATTTAAGCATAGTTTTCGCTTACTTAATTCTAAATTATGCTTAAATAAACGCCTAAAAGAGCTGTCTCACAGCTGGCGTAAATATTAATGAATTCTACCCTTTATCCTTAATTTTCTTCCTTCTGGAAACTATTACAATGGCAGCAATTTGCATAATTCAAATGCAGAACATACTTATTTTATAGACACCTCCGGCTTGAGTTTCCTTGGCTTTTCACACAACAAAATGAATTTACATGTTTACACTGAGATCTCTGGCATTTAATTGGGCATTTCGTTGCCCGGGGCAACCCGAACTTGGCTAAGTGAAGGGAAATTTAGAAAAGGGCATAAAACAAAGGCCAATAAATACGCTTCTCCTTTATGTATTTGTTCAGTGACATGCGAGTAGACAAATATAATGCAAATAATAATAGGAGCTGGGAGCTTGTATATATACCAGAATCGCAGGGCGGGGCCGGTCAGGGGGGGAAGAGAAATCGCTTCGTTTTGTGTGTGTGTGTGTGAGAGAGTGTGTGCTTTAGTGGGAATTTGTGTTTGATGTTGTCGTCGCCGGTCTGTCTGCACGCAAGGCCAGAGGCGACCTCAAACAGGGGATCGGGGTTTTGGCCAACTCCAGCTGCTGTTCCCCGTGTAAGTTCACAAGAAAAAAAAACTACAAAAGAAGTCAGCCATTGTTGGGGATTTTGCAATACAAAATACTTGAATTTCATATTTCAAACCTTTTAACAAGATATTTTATTTTTAAAAGGCTAATATTTATTATATTTTGTAAATCAACTTGAAAGGCATATAAAAATTGTACATAAAACTGGCAAGTGGCACAAATAATTAATTTAGGAAATAATTTACATACACATTATAACTTAAAAACTGGCTTACACTTAATAAACTTAAATATAAAAGTATAATTCTTTTGACACTGCTTCGATTAGTTATTAAAAGGAAATGCAGTAGAAGAAATAAAATAAGGAAAGGTTTAAGTGGTGAGGCCCTTCCTTGGGCCTCCAATTAAAGCTTTTCTCCGTTTTGATCAAAATAAGGAATAACTAAAGAAAAACATAAATAAATAATTACACGTTAAACAACAAAAAACTTTTAAACAAACTATTAATGTACATATATGTACGTACATTTACAAGTACAATCATTTTTTTTAGCCGTCAAATTGCATAGTTTTGCTTTAATTATTGTTAATTGTTACAGAAATATAAATAAATATAATATTATTATATTTTCTACCAACGAAAACTTCATAAGAAAAACTTGTAAGGCTTTCAAAAGGCTCTCATGACTTTGTTATTATAAAAATATAATTTGTATTTAATTTAAAGAGACAACCCGGGTGCATTTCTGCATATTTATACTAGTTAAAAAAAATTAATTTTTAAATTATATTTTAGGCTTTCACAGACTTTATTTAATTCATTTTAGTATTAGGTCCCATGTTATGTGTAAGGCTTTTTAAATGCTATTATGACTTGGTTAATATAAATAAATATTTTTTATTTAATGTAAAATGACACTAGACACTACTAGCTAAAAACTATATTTCAGACTTAAACAGACTTTATTTAATTGATTTAAGTATTAAGACCCATGTCAAGTGACCTTTTCAGCCTTTTATTTTTTTCTGTGCACTTATTCCCTTTTTTTTCATTTTTCATAACCGCTCTTTGTTTGCGCTGAAACCCATACAAAAATAAAAAACCGAAACCCAGGCCTTCGATGCCCTCACTGCGCCATTACAAGGGCGACCTGCGACGCGATTTCTTTGGCGATGTGGCCGGCCTAATTGGCGTGTAAGTAATGTGCTTATATAACGGATATTATGGCGGGCATTTTGGAGTGCATCCACTCGTTTCCAACCCTCCTCCTCTTCCCCTCCTGCAGGCACGGACCCAAGTGGGAGGCCTTCCGGCAGGAGGTGCAGCACATCCTGCTGCAACCGCAGACGGCCAAGAAGTACATACCGCCGCTGAATGACATTGCCAGCGAGTTTATGGGCCGGTAAGTTCAACATCTGTGCATTCCCAGCTGTTATGCAATCCAAGCACTCACACCCACATCTACATTCTGCATCCCCATCTGCAGGATTGAGGCGATGCGCGACGAAAAGGACGAGTTGCCAGCCAATTTCCTGCACGAGCTGTACAAATGGGCCTTGGAATGTAAGTTCTGTTGCCAATATTCTTGATATACCCTTGATTATGGCACAGCTGCAGCTGCGGCTCAATCAAAATGGTTTTATGGCATTTAAAGTCGAAGTTTGTCTTTGTTATTTTATGTTTATAAATCTTTACCTGAACTCTTGCAGCAGTTTTAGATTCAAACATCTTTCCACTATAAATCAAGTCTAGCACTTAACCTGCCTCGCACAACGATTAGCTTAGACATTAAGTGCCTTGAAATGTTTTTAATTAAATCAAAGCTGGGCTTAACACTGAACTCTAACTCTCTCTCTGCGCCGTGTAAACAGTTTAGTTAACTTTTAATTGGCACTTTAAGCGCTCAAGCTATAAAAGTTTGCTGTGGAACGACGGAAATTGCGGAAAACATTGGTTTCCAAAGCAACCACATATTTGTGGTTTTAATTATTATCATAAAAGCTTTTAAATTGTATAAAAACTAACATGTTAACATGTTATTTGCTAAAACTTGGTCATAAATACATTTGCAGCTGTGGGACGCGTCTCCCTGGACACGAGACTGGGCTGCCTGTCGCCCGAGGGCAGTGAGGAGGCCCAACAGATTATCGACGCCATCAATACGTTCTTCTGGGCCGTTCCAGAACTGGAGCTACGGATGCCCCTGTGGCGTCTATATCCCACCAAGGCCTATCGCAGCTTTGTCAAGGCTCTGGACCAGTTCACAGCGTGAGTGATCATTATCTTCTCATTCAAAGTTCAAAATTGAAATGTGTTCATAACTTGTCTAGAATCTGCATGAAGAACATTGGCAAGACCATGGACAAGGCCGATGCGGACGAGGCCCAGGGACTGCCTAAATCGGAGGCCGACATATCCATTGTGGAGAGGATTGTGCGAAAGACGGGCAACCGCAAGTTGGCTGCTATCCTGGCCCTGGATCTGTTCCTAGTTGGTGTGGATACAGTGAGAGCAGTCTTAGTCGAATTCTTTCAAAGCTAAAGCCTTCATTTCCTTGTCTCAGACATCGGTGGCAGCCTCTTCCACTATCTATCAGCTGGCCAAGAGTCCGGAGAAGCAGCAGCGTCTCTTTGAAGAGCTGCAAAGGGTATTTCCCTGTCGCGAGGCCGAGATCAACCAGAATGTCCTGGAGCAAATGCCCTATTTGCGTGCCTGTGTAAAGGAGACTCTGCGGTAAGTCCAAGGGCACTCTCCTTGATTGAGAAGCGGAGCACTAAACCCCTTCTTTTTCATTGGCAGAATGCGACCCGTGGTGATTGCCAATGGAAGGAGCCTCCAGTCGGATGCTGTCATCAACGGCTACCACGTGCCCAAGGGCGTAAGTCGGCGGCAGAGAGAGTGACCATTAGGACAGGACAACCACTACATTTTTCCTTTTTACCTTTTGCCCTTTCAGACGCACGTCATCTTTCCCCATTTGGTGGTGTCAAACGATCCCGCATATTTCCCGGAACCCAAGCGCTTTCTGCCCGAACGCTGGCTGAAACAGTCCACGGCAGCGGTAGATGCAGGTAAGTGGGAGGGGTCAAAGGTTTACTCTGAGAAAGTACTGCGGATTGGACTTTCAGGGAAGTGCAGGGAAGTACTTGAATTGGAGACAGAATTTGTGGGGAGATCTGTTCGAGGAAATGGAGTTAAATTATATGTAATTTAATCCCATTTTAATTTATATTTTAATACAGATTTCTTGCCGTAGGATGTTAGCTGGTGTCCTTTAGGTACAAGCGTGTTATAAAGTCACATCGAATCGGGAAGTTATTAGAAAATATAGTCTTTCTGTATATTGATCTTTAGCAACATCAACTATTTAGCAAAATTTGCTTTTATTTGGGTGTTGCGCAGAATGTTTAGCAACATTTTGTTTAAATTGTCAACATTTTCATCTGCCTTCCAATCTGTTGAATTTAAGATTTTTATAAATTTGAGCCTACTCGGTTTAGTGTCACACAAACTGCTTACTTATCTTACTTTTGGTCACATTTGTCCGTAATTTTCCCAGTTGTTAATTTTTGTAATCACTTTTGTTTCCTTTTCCCCCCTTGTTTCTTTCAGGTGCCTGTCCCCATGCCAGTCAGAAGATTCACCCCTTCGTGAGTTTGCCCTTTGGCTTTGGACGTCGCATGTGCGTGGGCCGCCGCTTCGCCGAAATCGAGTTGCACACGCTTCTGGCCAAGGTAGGAATTTGCAGGCAAATCCTCCTCCACTCTTGGCTTAGCCCTTCTAATTTGCCACGTTTCAATTCCGGGAAACAGATCTTCCGCAAATACAAGGTCTCGTACAACTCGGGTGAGTTTGTGTACCGTGTGAACTCCACGTACATTCCGCAGTCGCCGTTGAATTTCAAGCTGACGCTGAGGGACGAGTAGCGGTGGCAAGCAGCTCACCAAAGGGACTCGGACTCGGACTCGGAGCTGCGTTCTGCTCGTTTCTAAGCTGCAGCCAGACACACACGGCGGATGTGTGATATTTATAGTCAAAGCCCAGCTGCTGCTGCTGCTGTGCGATGTTTCTTTTTAATTAAGCAAATGTACATAATAACGCAGTGCGGACAGTTGCAGAGCAACGCACATCCATGGCCAGATACTTATGTGGGTGCGTGTTGCTGAATAAACGTCGTGTATTTATGTGGATACATGTGTATATAGAAATCATTATATTCTCCCCCAAATATTTATAGTTTTTGTCGTTTTTGTCGGGGAATAATTGTACCTAATAGAGCGTCGAAAAGTATGCAATAAAACGCGTTGTTTCTGTTTGTTTTTCTTGTCTCGGGTCGGTCGGTCGGTCTTTCGGTGGTATGTATTATCATTAATCAAAGTGCGAGTGGGCTTAGCCAGTCCAGGGCACCAAGTGTGATGGCTAAGGTCAAGCAAACGCCAATCTATGCGCATGATTAATTGCTTTCAAATTAAGGCTCCTACTATCATTAGTTTTATTGGCTCAGAGGGAGAGGTCTAGTTGGGTTAATCGCTCAACTGATTTTCCTTAGGGTGTAATTTTAAACACGTTTCCCCTAAAGGAACCTTTAAAGATGAAGAGCACATCACAGTTTATTTTTAGAAAACAAAATAAGCGCATACATATCCAATTACGCGTTCAATTTGAATGCCAAGAAGTCACGTAGGGCGAAGACCCATTAATAGGGAGAGCTTTAAACAAATTTTTCAAAAGGAAGGTCAAACGTGATAAGGCAAAAGATATTTTTAGCTGCCAGAAATATGCCAAGCAAGCCAAGTCCAAGCTCTCAACTTAATTTGGTTAAAAGGACTTGTAACCTAGTCAAAAGTTAAGTTTAAAGTTTTATCTAGTTTAAAAGCTGCTCTGTGACTCTAGTTATTATTTTTTATTATTTCTAGTGAGTATAGCAAGTGCTTTTGTTGCTTCTTGCCAAATTTAGCCATTTGTTTACTGATTTAAAATATATACAATTAAGTAGATATACACATGCTTTCGCAGTTTGCCAAGTGCTTCGATAAACCGCATTTAAAATAATATTCCACCCATCTGCGGCCATCACTTGGCACCTCTCTCGCGGCTCATGATATTTGTTGATATAGGAATATTTATATATATTTTCTTTTGTTGTACTCACTATTTAGCGGAATCGTTCAGTTGGTATTCGTTGCTGCGCGAGAAGCACTCCTGGACGCCGGCGTCCTGCCAGAGTCGTTTCATGGCGGCCAGCAGCTCCTCCGAGAAGGGCTCGGTGTCGTGCATCCGCTGGCACACGTCGAACACCATCTTGGCATCGCTCTGGAGGGGAAAGGGAAGCGAAAAAAGTGTACAGAATGGGGGGATGATCTTGTAACACTGCATACACACTGAATAGGTCCCGGAATTGGGGCTTACCTCCCGCTCGTTATTGCTGTACTGAATACTTAGGTTTGGCATCGCGCGCAATATTGCAACTAATGATTGTATTGTGTTGCTGTAGACAACCGGTCGATATTGTTTAAAGTCCTCCGCAGTGAAGCCGCTCTCGTGAATGATTTTCATCTGTTTGACTATTGTGCTCTTGCCCGACTCACCGGCACCTAGAAATGGAATATAAGCAAGAGTTAGTGATGCGTAGGGACAATTATATATAGTATATATACTGTCATAAGAGTTGAGTGTGTGTGTGTGTCTGGTGGCCGCAGCCGACAAAAGAGCTTAGGGGTCGTCGCAAATATTTATGCTGCGTTTAGTTTTCTAGCACTAAATGTCTGGGCTTTGTATTTCTCAAGTAGAGCTTAATGGCCTTTGAACGAAGCACAGTCAGCCAACCAACCAAACACCCACCCACCCAGCACACCACGCAATCCCACATCACGATAACCATCGCCATCATCATCATCATCATCATCATCGTCGATGTACTATATCATCTTGAGATGCCGTCGGCCAAGAGAAAAATGAGAAAAACGCAAAGAGGGGCAGCAACTATGTATAAATGGCAAACAAAGGATTAATTGTTTGGCCCTGGTCATCTGACGCTGATAACAGGCCACAGCCCCAGCCTCATCTCATGCACCCCTCCCTGCTCTTTGAAGGATTTGCAAGTTGCAATTTTAGCAGAATTTCCATCCAATTGAATGCAATTTGTTAATTGAGCGACTTCTGAAGGGGGTTTCTTGTGCTGAGCGAGATAATCGCCGACAGCTGGCCGATGAGAGCTTGGCTGGAAAATTGCATAGCCAAGCTTTCCCGGGGAAAATGACATAACGTAATTTATGGTAATCCCATTTGAATATTCGCGCTCTATACTAGGGTTTAATCATTTCCAAGAAGCTTTAAATAATACTATTTCAAAGAGCTCTGGTAGAACTCGGCTAAGTAAGGGATAAATATCGCTTACAAGTCTCAATTTCTATTTTAATAAGTAAAACTATATAGACTATAGTTAATAGCAAAGACTAAGGTTTTCAAGATATTGAAAAACTCATTTAATTTCACTGAAGAACCTCTATAACTTCAAGAAAGTAATCTCAATGTTATGATAATTTTATCTTTTAATTTCATTTAATTTCACAGTTCATTGTTCTTTAGCTTAAAAAGATTTCTGTTTAAAGAAAATCTGTAAAAGATTACCTTTAGAAAACAATTAAACAATTCCTATTTCCCTGCAAGTTCCCAATTACAATTTCCTAAAAACCATAAAACATAGAGAGAGTGAGTTCATTGTCCACCACTTGAAAAAGTCCACACACAGCTTTACAGAAAATTTTAGAATCATCTTGGGAGGAGTTTTTTCTCTCCTTCCACCGAAAGCACCGAAAAACCAAGGAAAATGTTTAGATTTTTTCTCAAACTCAAGAGCAGTGAACAGGGCATTTTCCGAGTAATGTTTACAGAGAGGCAAGAGATCGGGGGGGAGTGAGCTGGCACCTGAGATTAATGCTTTGTTTGTGTGGAAATCGAAGGCAAAGTGCTTAAATTTAATGCCTTCGTGGATTGCAGGAAAACAAAAGATTTGGCCATCGGGCAGAGAGGGGGCTATATAGTGGGGCTTACTTACGTATTGCCCCCGATTATTATTATGAATTCTTGTATGCGCGCACGGCAAGAGAAGGAACCATTTTTTTAAATAAACATTTCCAGTACACTTGAGGCACACACACTCACACTCGCAGCAGTGGGTGTTGCCCGAAAATTAACATTTTCATACTGAAACACACGCAAAACTGTCAGAAATTGAAATCTTTTTTCCCCCCTTGGCCAAACATTTTTCAGCTGAGTCCGGGCAAAAGAGGAAATTAAATGAAATACACGAAATGTAAACAGCAGCAGAACGGGGGACTGGCCGAGATCGGGGGAAAAACCGGGCGGTGCAGAGTAGGTGGAGATGGGTGGGACATGCAGCCGGAGATGAGAGATGAGAAGAGGCACTGCCAAAGTGTATGAGAAAATATACGAAAATTACTCATTTTCAGACGGCAGAACGAAGCACAAGAAGCTGGAATCATTCCGAGTGCATGCAATTTTCCTTCATTTTCCGCCCAAATTTGGTCAATTTGCCACATATACTATATGTTCGAGTGCCGGAAATGTCGCCGAGCTGGCTCCTCCTCCTCCTCCGCTGCCACATGCTGCCTGCCAATGCATTTGCAGTTTTTCATTTGTTAATGTCTCCCGGCGGACATGTTTATTATGCCCCCTTATCACAAATCGGAATCCAATTGCAATTACAATCAGCCCGCTATATACACACACACACACGTACCTAGGTACATGAGCACACTCCCCAGACCAGTGAGTGACCTTGAACTCTCTGCCTGATGTATACGTATGGAAATATTATTGTGATTATTAAATTTATGGCAATCGCCACTCGCACTAAGCCACCATCGGGAGAGGGAACTGTGCCAAGAAACGGAAAGCAGAACCTGCGGTTCTTATGTCAGGAATCGATATATAGAACTGTGTCGAGGAGGACTGCAAATGTAATAATAAATTATAATTAAGCCTTGTACACACATCCTCCGTACTCCGGTGAAATTAATGGTCTGTAATTGATAAGTTGTTGGCAATAAGTTGCTGCTTTTTTATTCAGACCAAGCACTTGTGTACACGTGCTTTTAATGTTTGAATAAATTATGAAGATAAGGCAGCCTAATTTAATTTAAGCCCAGCTACTCCCAGGGGGGCAATTCCCGCTTCAAGTGGATACATTTCTCCTCAAGAATGAGGTTTTTCTCACTAAAGTTAGGTTTGCATAAAGTAAGACTTCATAGTGTTTTATTTGGGATTAAGAACGATGTCTTTAAGACCAACTTTAATATAAATTGTTCAAATTTATGCATGAATTATATCAAAAGCATCTGCGACCATGAGTGTGGATAATTTTGAATAAATTGATATATTTATTATTTATTATTTATATTTGTTAAATTCAGTTCTTAGCTAACTAGAGGTATTATTCTTTATCTTTAATGAAAGGAAATCTCGATATTCTCAAATCTTATTCAAAAGACTTTCGTTTATGTTAGATGAAACAGTTTACAGAAAGATATTTTTGTAAGAAAATTCTCAGAACATTTATGGCTAGCTTCCCTGAAAAAGATATAAACTTCCAAGTGTATTTTGGGGTTTCCCCTCAATGGCAATAAACTTTGAGTTTACCTTGAATGCTTTTTCTTTTATTAATTAAAAGCGATTTGTAGAAATTCTAGTTAAGGAAGATTTTTACTGGATTTAAAATCTTTTTTATATTATTTAAAGCCATTTTAGGCCATTTTTATACCAAATGTAAATTTAAAATGTATCTAAAATAAGTGTTATATTTATGGAATAAGTTTGACGCATTTTTTTTTTAGAAGAAAAAACCTTTGACAGTCTGTCTCCCTTTATGAACTTCATCATACACCCCAGTGTGTATTATTCAACCGATGGCAAGGTTTATCGTGCTCCAAATGGAAGTTCCAAAAATAGCTTGGGTCAAAGGGCAAGGCTGCACCACTGCCGACAGGAGAAAGGAAGGAAGGCAATTCACAACCTAAAAACAGGGAGCACATGGTTGTGACCTCCCAAATCCGTGTCCTGGGCCCTTTCCTTTTAATGAGTCGCCTGGGCAGCAGCCGGCCGATGCCGCTTGCCGTCAAGTATGCTACACTAATTTTAGCAGAGCCGCGAATTAAATATTGATGCGCCTGGTTTAAGGCGGTTATCCGGCGTCCGGAGAGCTCCTGGAACACTCACCCAGCAGCAGCAGTTTGATGTCCTTTGCCGCCTGTATGCCATCCTCCTTGAGATTGCGCTCGATGAGGCGACTCCGGGCGGCTGCGGCTCGCTCCTCGGCAGACTGTGCGCAGCCCATGGTGCGTATTGCCTCGACGCAAAACGTTTTGAAGGTCGTTTGGTATCGGCCAACTCAATGGCCGACTACGTTGCCAGCGAAGAAAACCAAGGTGTACGACGACGGCGGCTTACGTTTTCCGGAGGGACAAATATACGACGGCGGGGTTCTTAACTAAATCGGGTATCCGAGGGGATCGATCCTGGAGCACTTTACTTGAACTTTAGTTTTTATTATACTTTTAGTTTGGTGATGGCACTTGTTTAGCACTTCCAATTGAGTTTCCTGTTTTCGGGGGTCTTTGCTGCGTTTAAATTACAAATTCCTCATTAGTTTATCGAAATACTCAACATATTATGTCACCAACATCAATTTTGTTTTTATCTGCGCATTTTGTTTTGATCAACTCGAAAAACGGATGCTTTCTCAAGGATTCGCGATTTGTCCGCCAAGGGGAAAGCCCAGTTGTAAACTGAAAAATTCGCGTGTCCGAAAGAGCGAATGGAAATTCGTTACTCGCTTGAAAGTGCGGGAAATTTTGTTGTCTTTGCCTAGGAAAACTTGAAAACTAGAAGATAGAGCAAAGAGCGTAGAGCGTGGCAAGAGTAGCGAGTGGAAAAGCTCTAACTGCTTTCAGCTTTCAGAGTGTGTAATTAAGGAGCTTGCCCAAGACTTTATTTTTCATTAACCAAAATTCGTAATTCCAAACACGAACAAACATGTGTGGCAAATAAAATCGATTAGTTATCATAGAAATTTCTGTACAAAAAGTCGCCTTTTGTTCGGCGGGAACATCAGCAGTTGTTTTCTGCAGTTTATGGCATGCACAATATTTTCTATATAGATTTATATCTATATACGAATAAGAGCTCCGCTGTTGCAACTCTCCACCATATTATTTTTCCTTCGCCACTCTACAAGTCTTACAAGTGGCCATAAACAAGCGAGAGCGACGAGACGGGGTGGAGAGTGGAGGAGAGCTTGGGCTGGAAAATGGGCACATGCTGACGCAAAGGCAGCGAAAAGGAGGCGAGTTTTTTCGTTGTTGTTTCAGCCAAATAAAAAAAGCACAAACAAAACTTTTCTTTTGTACACTTTGCAGCTATTTGTTTTTGTATTCCAGCACGCTAAATGATTCATGCTTTATCCAAAAAGTACAAAAGAAAAAAAAACAATACAGAAAAACGGAAAAATTAAAGAAAGCGTAAAGAACTTTCGCCATTTATTTCTGTTTTTTTTAAGTTGATCAAATTGAGCGCCAAACTAAATTGTAGATTTACACAATTATTTCAAAATGTTTTACACGAGTTTTTCACAGTTTGTAATATGTTAGAAAACACTAATTAAACGGATATTTGCATTTTGCAAAGCTCTCTTTTGTGCAAGTTTGCTGGAGAGCTGGCAGAATTCAACTGAAGCATTGGAACTAACGGAACCGTGCGTGCCTGGATGCGAGAGTCTTTCTCTCTCTGGCCACGGTGCCGCCCAAAGAGATGAGCTTTCACAGTGTGTACATTCCTCAATGGTGAGGCGAAAGCTCTCCTGCGTAGGAGAGACAGAGAGAGAGAAAACGCGCCTGCGCCGGCGCCACTGGAAAGTTCAAAAGTCAGAGAGGGGCAGCGAGCCTGCGCAGTCCAGGCAGCAGCGAGTAGAGCGGCAAGACAAGGACAACCAAAGCAGCGAGTGCGCCCACGCGAGGTGGTTTTTGGTCCTTTTTCCCATATTTCCATTTTTTTTTTTTTTGTGGAGGCAACTTAAAGTGGCTTTGCAGTTTAAACGGAGAATGCTCCGCCCTCCTCCTCATCCTCACACGCAATTAAGACGGCGGCTTTAGAACTTTGCCACGTTTATGGGCCAAGCCAAGCATTAGCACAAACAGCAGTTGGCCAGCAGCAGGATCCTCTGGCTGCCTCTCTCACACTCCCTCCTCTCTTATTTGCCAGAAAATTGAGGCAATCGCCGTTAGACAAAACAATCGCATTGATTCGATTGATAGGATTCCGATTGCGATTCCATTGCTGGAACTTTGATTGAGTGTCTCCTCCGTGGGCTGCAGCAGGACCAACTGTAAATCGCGATTGCTGCAGGAGCGGTTCGATTATGACCAAATCAATTAACGGTCCAATAAAAGCAGCCATTGAGCCTCAATTAGAGAACTGCCTCGGACCATCAACGGGAGAAATGGCGGCAATTATTTATACCTAAGTGTACAGTAGGGCCAGCCTGCCATGAATTGATTGCCCGGGCCTAATGGATCACTTCCTTGGAATGGAGAACTTTATTTGGGTTGGGAAATGTTTTAGGAATTTTTGTTCTTAAAATCGACAAAGTGTATTAAGTATAAAATATAAAATTCCTGCTCAGTCTTGATTTAACTATAAAGTTAGCAAAAAGCTTAACAAATATTGTCCTGGTTTCCTTGGAATTCATTTAATATCCTAAATGTCTTTTCCTGTTTAATAAATATAACAAGCTGCACATAATGCGAAAAATTCTAGGAATTCTAGTTCTTCTTTCCAAGAAGATGTTGCAATTGCACAATGCTCTTGTGAATAAGGACAGCAAATGAGAACCTGACACTTTGATTCGTGAACAAGGCAACATGGCAATCAAGCAGGAACTTTTCCTGGTACAGCCTGATTTTCTGAGAAATTATAATAGCAACGCCATTGCCCTCACACAGCCAGTCCAAAGTTAAGGCGACGATAATTACCCAAAAGGGTTGAAGGAAAACCAGGCAATTTTATGTTCCATGTGCGAATGGCGTGACAAAAACAAAATGACAAAAAAGGACATTGCTAATGGGCCGAATTCCACTGAGAACGAGTTTATTTTCTCGCCCTTAAATCACATACAACATAAGGTACAGGAACAAGTCCTTAAAATAGAAAAAGTAGCGAAGAATATTGGGTATTTTCATGGACCACTTTTAGGCCCACTTTTAAGTGGTTTTAAATTAAGAGTACATATCATAAAATAAGTACATATATTAAAATAAGCTAATAAAAATAATAACAATAGCTATATAATATTTTTCTTTATTATTGAAAGTTAATAGTAATAATTACTGCCTTTCCCCAGTGTGAAGCATTGTAAATTCAAAGGGAAACCCCTTAAATTTGTTACCCCTCGATCACCGTAACGAGCTTAATTAAATTATCACTGTGCGAATATGGACCAAAGCTACGGTGGCACAGGGAAAAAATTGAAAACAATGAATGGACAAATGAAATTATTGAATGAATTGGGTTTACCAGCGAAGACCAGGGGACCCGGAGAGCCGAAGGGAGAAGCGGGGGAATACCGCAAAACCGCAGCCAACGACAAACGGCAAACAAATTGACAGCGTTTTTTTTTTTATCACGCGAACTCTTCGCTCTTTCGAATGACAGGCAGCGGCAAAGTGGAGCACTTGTGCACTTGTCGCCACCATCCGTGCCCCCGGTGCCTTCCTTCCTCCATGGCTCGGCCGCCGTTCCGTCCGTCCATTGCCATTTGGCGTGCCGTTTTACGGGCTGCAGCTAGTCGACGGAGGTCGCAGGTCGCGGGCTTTTGGCACTCGGGCGACATTTGACTCTGCTCAATTAAGTTCGATTTGTGTTGTACTTGGCATCTTTTATAGTTTACTTAACGAGCCTGTTTATTTGCAATGCCCTGGGTTTTGCGTTTGGGAGCAAGAGATTCGGGAGTCGCGGGTCCAAGCACCTAATTGCTTTGCTACATTGAATTGTTTGGTAATCTAGATTGGATCTGGCCATCGATAGCTTCATTGAATGACCCCAAAATGAAGTATGGCTTGATTGAATCAATTGAAAGAGATGTTGCGCATGTAGCTGAACAATAAGGTGATGTTATTATATATGGGTAAAGATTGAAATCAAGAGTTTTATCTTCAGGTAAGATGCTAGAATTCGTTGAAAAGGCAATGTTACACGTTTTATAAAAATTATACTCAAAGTATTTAAATGTTAGCATTCGTTGAAAAGAGAATGTTACACGTTTTATAAAAATTATACTCAAAATATATTTATGTATAAACTTTTTACTTCGTTTATAACAACACAGTATTTTATAGGAAACTGGCGAGCCAAAAGGCACTTTTTTATCATAAACTTATCATTATCAATTGCTAAGTCTTGGGATCTTTTACTTGCCGATAATATTATTTTAATCTCTAACATTGATAAAATGTAGACAAAATCTTGTTAAGGCAACGTTATCAATTATAATTGATAATAATAATTATTATTGTTTAAGTTCTATAAGAACTACAATAAACTTCATAGTTCTATCTCCATTCATTCAGTACCAGAACTAATGGAACCTATTTTTCTCTTTTACCAATAAATAATATTAATCAATAATGTATATTAATTTACCTTTGATTTCCTTATACAATCCAACACCGTAGTTATTTATCTTGATCTAAATATAGTTTTCCTGTAAGCATCTTCAAATAACCCCAAGATCTTAACGTATATATTTGCCTATCTCGCCGCAAATTTCCAATTGTTCAGTAATGTAACATTCTGCCTCTGGTGCCGTATCACTCAGCTCACTCAAGAGTTGGAAAAGAGGCAAACAATGTGAAAAACTGGCATCGAGACCATTTCCTCAATAACCTTTGGCTTGCGAATTATGCTTCAAGTGGCAGTTTTCTTCAAAACTTCCGCTTGTATCGCCGCTTGCAGCCACATCCACTGCCACTCGCCTTCAGCAAGTCCCACACCCGACATCCACCTCCTCCGTTCACTCTGTTCCTTCCGTCCTGTGCCGTCCATTGTTTCGTTAGTGTTTCCTGGCCGCCATTCGATGCTTCCGCCTGCCATTTATCGCCCCTTCTCGGCCCACAAGCCACCCGCAACCCGCTTCCCGGTAGCCACTCCACCGCCCGAAAGCCGTGTTGCAACATGAGCTGCAATCCACAGGAGCTGCTGCTGCACGCCACTCCACTCCACTTGTGCTCCTTGTTGCTTGTTAGGGCGTTTAAAAGTTTTGCCTGATTGCACAGAACAACAGCGAGTTACTGTGGCAGGATTAATACGCCTGCACTTGGGGAAAAACTGTGCGAAACTTAGGAATATACAAATTATTTAGGGAACCCTTTGAATTCCATTTAAATTGGGATACGAAAACATGGTTTAATGAATGCTATTGTGGGCACAGTAAATGGTATTTCTAGAAGTGGGAAACAATCATCTTTTCAGTGTAGTTCATCTCTGCTTCTTGTGTTCATATATCCAGGAATATGCTTGCGTGTAGGATGTTAAAGTGAAAGAGAACCACAAGAGTATGTTGCAGTTTTGTCCTTTCGCTGCCTGTTGGCTGCATCCTTTCCTTTCCTTGTTTTTTGGCGAGTCAAAGTCAATAGGATTAACTGACATTTCAATGTCACTGGCCCAACCTGGTTTTAAGCCAACACAAGCACACACACATTATACCATCCTCCCACACCCAGTCCCAGCTGGTGTACACACGTGCGATTGTTTCAATGTCAAGTGGCGTCGATTGCCTTCACTCGCTGCGGATGCAGACGCACTTCTGGCTAAATCTCAGCCTAAGGCTAAGGCTAAGGCTGCAGCCACTTGCGGATTGGGGTTGATGTCAAACAGTGGGTTGGCGGTAGCTCTTTAAGCTTCGGATTGTGTTTAAAACTGAGCAATGCTGAAATATCCTTGCCAATTTTCTACTAAAGATACTTATGCTATAGACAAAATGCATATAATACTCATTACCAACTGGTTTCCTAGTCCGTACATTTCCACCGAATTTTTAATGTCTTAAAATATAAAACAAGAGTCGTTACCCCTTCAACCGCCATTTCGAAGAAGATATTTGTAATTTTCACCTGTATTTACATTTCCCCATATCCTGAAAACATCTTGAATTCTTTTCGTAGCGGCTATGAATCAGTATTCAGCCAAGCACGAGGCACTGAGTGCCACTGCACCACTTGAGTCGAGGTGAGGCGAGGACGCTCCAGAAAGCCACATGGCTCCTCCTCGGCAGTGTTTAGTTTTCACACTCGGGCGGCACAGAGGCAGATGCAACTGTTGCTGCTGCCATTGTTCTTGATGTAGATTTTCCCTTGCACAGTGGCGCATTTATTGTATAACCAAGGACTTGATAGTAGGACCTTAAAGATAACTATTAAAAATAAGTTTCATACCTAATCAGAGTTTAAAAAAAACCTTCAAAGGGGTTTTTTAAAGCAGTGAACAGACGTAAAATAGACTCTAAACTGTAATGTTCTACTAATATTGATTTGTCAAGAACTACGTATGTATTTTAAAATTGCAATAATAATTTATTTTCCATATCTGAGTGAAATGAAGTCGTATTTTTGGCTCCGAATAATGGGAAAGATATCTTATAAACCCCTGTACAAATGCCAGATATATGAAAAGGAAAACCAAGTGCTCTGATAATAATTATTGGATTAGGTAAAGGCCAGCATTTCCGCCACTGTGCGGTGAAAGTGTGTGCAATAAATTTCCCCCTATCTATCGGCACCGAAAAACCGAAAATACAATTTTCCAACGCACATAGTCAAGTGCCCCGTTTCCGATAAACGCTCGTCTACATAGCCCCGTGGAAATTTACATAGAACGTAGGAGAACGCCAGAGCCTAAGCGATGAGTTTTCACTTCCGGTGGAAAGTGCTCACTTACCCAGAAGCAGGAGCTTGATGTCCTTGGCCGCCTGAATGCCATCCTCCTTGAGATTCTTCTCGATCTGTTTGGATCGCTGTATGGCGGCTCGTTCCTCGGCAGATGTGGTGCAGCCCATTGTGTTTTTTTTTGTAAGTTTTGGGATTTGGGTTTTGCGGAGGTGCGTCGGAGTCTGGAGTTGGAGCTGGTTGAACGTGGGGACTTTTGCCAATACGCCTTTCGCTTTCTCTTGTCTCTCTCTCTTTCTTTATTTAACTCTTTGTTGTTGCCTTATTTGTTTATGTACAGTTTAACGGTCTCCGTCTCCACTGAAAACAATAACAAATGCACACGGGTCAGGCGGGTGACTCACGGGAGCAGTGTGTAATGGGCCAAACAAGGACAACCGTATGGCTGCTGTCTCTGACTGTAACTGGGCCTACTTTTATGGCCGCCACTGTGTGTCCAATAGGGCGCGCACTGTGGTCCCACTACACATTGTTGTTGTTGTTGTTGTTGTTGTTATCAGGCAGACACAAAACAAAAGCAAAAGCAAAAAGCAAAGACAATAGCAAACGCACTGATAGCCAGCTAATTTGCATATGGAGCATGTTTAGTGATATCGAAAAACAATATAAAAAAACAAAAATTCATCAATCGCTCTGATAAGATAAGGCATCGGCCAGCGATATCGCCAGATCTCGATAAGAGCGAGCTAATTTATCATGTAAGTGAATTAGTTTTTGGTAAAATATATCCTTGTTTTGCTTTTACTTATTACACATTTTAGTTTATTTTGTAATATAATTTTTTTTTTTTTACTGTTTATTAGTCGTTTTTTTGTTCTTTTATTGTGTATGTATTTAGCACAGGGCGTAGGCGCAATGTGCCGGCTAGTTGGGAAACGCGGGCGGGGTTCGAATTGTTCCGGGGGTTTTTCCGCCGTTCGGGAAAATTAAATGTTGCCAAAAATGTAAGCTCCGTTTTTATGCGCTTTTTATGCAAAAAGAACTGTGCGTGGGCTTTCCGATTCCGATTGTATTAATTTTCATTTAGTTTTCGCTTCACTCACTCGCACACACTCACTCACAGATACTCACGCACACACTACGCACTCTCGCGCGCTGCACACACGCCACACCCCCCGCCCACTGGGCCGCGCCACCCACCACCACCCAACCCCTTTTGAGTTTTCCTTTTTATTTTTTTTTTTGGTCACATTTCAGCTTTCAGCTTCACATTTACCACCGCCTAGTTTTCCAGCCAGCGCCGTATACACACCAGCACAGTCTGCCTGTGTCTGTTTCTGCTGCTGCTTTCGCGCGATTGTGTGTGTGTATATGCGTGCAGCAGGAGAAGGCTCTTCGCTTCCTCTCAGCTTTCGGCCCTTTTCCCAGCACTTTTTCGAATCGCGTCTTGCCTGCACCCGCAATGATCGTGTTGAGCCTTTACCGTTGCACCTGCCGAGCACTTGCACTTGTACTTTTGGGCCGCAGTGATATTGGTAAATTAAACTTTTTAGTGTGCGAAAATTTTGGCTGCTCTCTCGCTTCGTTCTCTCTTTCAAACTGCAGAGGGGCGGCCAGCTGTTTAGCGCTGCTCTTGCGCAGCACTGGTTGCGGCGGGGGAGGATGTTGGCCAACACTGGTCGCAACAGCTCTTTAAAATTGCAGGCGGCCAGTAGGGTTGTTGATAACATTTCAAAATCTCAATATATCGATATTTTATTCTAAATGTGATATATTTATATCCCTGTTTTTGTTTGCCCAAATATCGAAATAGCTATATTATTATAACCTTGCGGGGGAATTTAATATAATAACATTTTTAAATAAGGCCAATTTAATATTTAATTTTAATGCATAATACAAATTTTAATATAACAAAAATTTTAAAAGTGCATTTTAATGGTAGCAGTTTTATTTTCAGCTCTTGCTGAATCTATCTGAATAGTAAAAGACCGCGTTAATTTGAATTGAAAAGTATTACTTTTCAGATGAAAACTAAACACGCTTTTATAAGTATTAATATCTTTAAATTAAAATAAAATTTTTGGGTTTACCACTAGTTTTGCAGAATATTCTCTGATTGATTAAAACCTAATAAATGACTTAAAGCTAAACTGTAAACTGAAACTATACACTTAGCATTATTTATTAATTTCTATTAAACCTTACTTTAAATGTCACATATGTTATTAAACAAAGCATTACTGTTTAATTGATGTACATAGAAAGCACTTTTTAAGGATAAGATATTCTACGCACGGGATATTATTATTCGCTGGAAATGTTGCCCTGGGTTTGTGGGAATGTGTGTGAAAAAGGCGGTTCGCCCGCCGGCTCCGCCACCATCTGCGTGCTTTTGATTATCTTGTGCGTACGTCGCATATGAACGCCCAAGCTGACGCGCTCCGAGAAGCGTGTGGTGCACAGGGAGCACTGCAGCGTCTTCTCCTTGTGGATGTGCCGGTGCTTGACCAGGGCATTGGCGTTAGTGAATGTCTTCTGGCAGATCTCGCACACCTTGTCGCGAATGTTCAGGTGCGCTTTTACGTGATCCTTGAGGTCCCGCTTGGTGAGAAAGTCCTTGGTACACATGGAGCACTTAAAAGCTCGGATTTTCGTATGCACCGCCGTCACATGAGTGGTCATTTGGATCTTCTGTTTAAACGATTTACCGCAGAACTCGCAGACGAACGGCTTTGCAACGTGCTTCTCGTCGTGGGTGCGCTTATGAGCGGCCAGCTGGTTGTTGAAGGCGAAGCTCCGGTCACAGAGGTCGCAGGCGAACGCCTTGCTCATGTGCACACGCTGGATATGCTGATGCAGATGGCACCGCCGGTCAAAGTTCAGCTCACACACCGTACACCTGAACCAACCGCCGTCTCCCATCTTGTGGTCCCGGAACTGGTGCGCCTGCAGAGCGTGATCCGTGCTGAAGGCCTGCTCGCACGCCTCGCACTTGAGTTTTTGGCGAAACGACTTTGTGGGCATGAAGGCCCTGCAGCGCTCAATGTATTGCTTCTCGGCTAGGGAAAGGCCCACCGACTGCACATCGGTAAGGGTTTTTATCCTGCGGGAATACCACTGCCGCAGGCTCTGAATACTATCATATACTTCGTAGTGCGTGTGCAGGTCCAGTCCGGAAATTTCAGAGCTCAGCAAATCGGTCATCTCCAATATCGCCGACTTGCGTTCGCTCAGATTCGAGAAGTGTTTGTGCGACGGATCGTACAAATGTGGGAACTTTGCGTACAGATCGATGAACAGGCTGGTCAGCCGGTTCTCCTCCGTAAACACCAGCTGCCGGGGAATAAACATGTTCAGTAAACTCTGATCTGCTTGCTGCTTGTCCGATCAACCCACCTTGATCTTGGCACAGCCGTCATCCTCATCGGTCTCGGCCTCCGCGGGATCACCACACTTGGCCAAGAAGGTATACTTGGCGTGGTAGTAGAGCGGCACCTGGGTCAGCTTTTGGGTCTTCTTCTGGCGCGTAATGGACGCGTATTGGGAGTGCAAGCTCGAGATGCACTTCTTCAGCTTGTACGCAGTGAGATGGAGGTTGACGGAGGTCTTCAGCTGCTCCAATAAATCGTCGTAGGCAGCGGTACGCTTCTCCTTGTCCTTGAACGCCTCATCCGCTGGATCCCAGAGGCAGCGTTGCTGCTGGTACAGCTCAATGAACCGAGTGATTCTTGGACTGCGCCGGTAGAACGTGGGATTGAACTGCAGGGATGGCAGAGAGATCAAAGAAATTGATTGAATGTATAGTAGTTTTGGTCCCTTCGGTCGAACTATCGTACTTTAGACAAAGGACTGAAGTCTGTGGCTCCCAGCTCACAATCGAGCGCCATGCTGGCATCGTCCACCTCTCCCTCTCTCGCTTCGCTGCCGGACTCCGCCTCCGAGCACACGGGCAGGTCCACGAACATGTCCTCGGCCAGACAATCTTCCTCCTCCGCCTCTCGCTTCAGTTCGGGCCCCTCGCTTTCCCAGAACTCGTCCTTCTCCGCAGCTTCCTCTTCTGCATCCGTTCTCTGGTGGTCTCTTATGTGCTGGATGAACTCCCGCCACCGCTCCAGCTCCATTTCCACCGGGCAGGGGCAGTCATCCTTTTGGCCACCGGCACCCGTACAGGTAAGCCTAAACTGCTCGTAGTTGTTCCAGGCCAAAAGATTCGCGCAAATCATAATCACAAACAAATTAAATAGAGGTGGGGCAGGCCGACACAAAATTAATCGAATGTGTCATCAAAGTTGTATCGATAGATGTGACAATGAAATCGATTATTCAATAGTTTAAATTTTTCACAAACTGTCACCCGACATAAGGCTTCAGTTTATTGTACATTTAGTGACAAACACAACATAGAAAATACATGCGTACATAAAATTTCAAAATTCGTTAGCATGCACCATTTGGTTCTTCAGCTCCGTTCGCGTCTCGTGCACATGGGCTACCACATTTCTCATGTGCGCCTGGTAGATTGAGTAGTCCTGTATATTCAGCCGGACCTTGTTCTTCTCCACGGAGCCATAAAGGTAGGAGTAGACGATGTTGTCCACAGGCACATAGTACTTGAGCCAATTGCGCATGCGAGATCTTGAAAACGGCACACATAAATTTTAAAAACGGTTTAATTAAAGTGTTCAGTACTTACACCAACTCCGATCTGTTGTGCATGAAATTGACAAACTTTGCCAAATTCTCTACGTCCTTACGCAAGCTGTGAGTATAAAATGAAAGCTAGTTAATATCAGGTATACGAGACACATGTCACAGGTCAACCCACTTCTCCTCCGATTCGGCGATGGTGGATCCGTCGCGTATAAGGCGAACCTCAAGATAAAAGCCTTGACTGTACTTGTATCGCAGATACTGCAGACTGCCAATGGCCAGCATCTCGCCATGCATGAAAAGGAGAATGAAATCGGCCAGAATCTTGCACTCCAGCTCATCATTGGTCGCAAAAATCAGAGTCTTGCCGCAGTATCGCATATATCTCAATATATTCCAGATCTCGCGTCTTGTGGTCGCCGGCATTCCGGCCGTGGGCTCGTCCAGGACCAAGATCTTATTGTAGGCTACCAGGGCGAGGGCAACCTTAACCTTGGCAAGTTTCTCTGCCGTGAGGAGACTGCACCGACGGTGTATCCAACCGGTCATGTTGAGCATCAGGCAGAGATCGTGTATCTTTTCGGTGATCTTCTTCTGTGGAACGCCGCGGATCATGCACAGCAGCCGGATGTGTTCCCTTGGCGTTAGATTGGGCAGCAGGCCTCGGTGCTGCGGACTGTAGCCCATGTAGGTGTGGATGCTCTCCAAATCATACTTGAAGTCCAAGCCCCGCACATAAATCTCGCCGAAGGCGAATCCCTTCTCGCCCACCAGCTGCTGGATCAGGTGGCTCTTTCCGGAATGGCGCGGTCCAAAGATGCCCATGCTCATGTATCTAAAAATAATGTTAGTAAATGGATGAATACTTTGCATTTTGCTTTTAAATAGAGAAGTTAATTTCCTAATTCCCAATCCCTTAAACTCACTTGTTCAAAGCAAAAGATATAGTGTTGATTCTGTTACCCGTGTTTGGGATCTTAGCTTCCACCTGGTCCACCAAAAACACTGACTGCT
Organism: Drosophila seguyi; assembly: GCA_008042675.1. Taxonomy (NCBI): domain Eukaryota; kingdom Metazoa; phylum Arthropoda; class Insecta; order Diptera; family Drosophilidae; genus Drosophila; species Drosophila seguyi. The sequence continues at coordinate 32,004 of VNJU01006437.1, read as the reverse complement.
TCGCCTTGGTGTTATCCGCCTGGGCGATCTTTTGCTTCACATCGGCCACATCGCCGTCGTCAAAGGGATATGTGGCGGTCCTCATTTTATGCAGGCTGCATGAGATTCACAGGAACATATGATTAACTAAGTATTGACACAATTCATTTGCGATCCGACTTACTCTCTGGAGGAGTGGAATTTTTTCTCCCGACGTTGTAGCTCGATCCAGAAAATCAGTAGCAGGGCTATAATAGCGCAAATGGTCATACAGACAATAGCGGGCAAGATTCCCGGAGCAGACCATTTAAAGTAGGTGTCAACTGTGGGTAATATAAGGTATAATGTTTACAAAAATAATTAATTCTTAGCTGGCTTATAAAAAAAAAACAAAGAAAATAAAAATGAAGAAGTCGGTTCTGTAGTTTAATTTGGGATTTTGCAAAATTCTAACAGGAGAGGAAAAGTACTAAACTTTCTTGAAGTGAAATTATTAAGCTGTTTCTGCGGTTTTACTTGTACATTGCAGGCAATGCTTGGAAGAGATAAGAATGGGAATAAGAAATCTTTAAATATAGCTTTCAAAATACGCAAAATATAACTGTAAAAAAAAGATAATTCAGACTCACAATGGCAGTTGGGCACTATATCGTGCATATTCTTCGGTGTGCAGCCTTGGTAGTTCACGCACTTGGCCCTGCAGATGTTGTGCTCCACGGACTGCGTATATATGCTGCTGATCCCGTCAAGCAGCGAGAAGCCCGGCGACATGCAAGCGCTGTAGTAGAATAACAAGTTGTTATTGGCCACATCCCAGTAGATGACGAACAGTACGAAGCCGGACATGCCCTGCAGGATCATGGAGACCAGAAAGGCCCGTAATATGCTAGAGTTCACGAACATGGTCACCAGATAGGTGATCGGCAGTGCCGCTGCTCCAAAAAAGCCCAGCAGAATAATGATGATCAGGTTATCAAACATCCCGAACTCCCCAATCCCGAATACGGCCATGATGATCACAATGATGATCGAGTATATTACGAAGTTGAACCAATCCCAGAACAGGTTGATGCCCCAGTAGACCGACAGGCTCATGCCTGCAAGGTGTTCCATGAACCGGAAGTTGTTGATTTTCTCCTCCATCATCGAGATGACGAACACGGATACGGCCATGGGAACGATGCATCCGACCGTCAAAGGGACGTGAATGTGGGCAATTTTGTTGTCCAGCAGGTTGATCTTCTTCGAAAGTCGCGTGGGCATGGGATGGTTGTCAACTAAAACTGCTAGGTCGGTTCTGTCCGGATACGCAAGTCTGACCAAATAAAAAATTTGAGAAATAACAGGATGCATTGCATTAATGAACAAAAAGTCAAGTTAATACGAAGGCTTAAAGAATATCAAAACTAACATAAAACGTATGTTGCTTTGTATAAATTTTCCGATATTGGGTAATTGTCCTATCTGGGCATAGTTTCAATCAGCTAGCTCAAAATCTAAGAGAGTATCTGACAGGAAGACAGACAGACAGACAGACAGATGGACATAGCTAGATCAAATCGGCTGCTAATTTTGTTTAAAAAGAATGCATCGTAATATATGATATATAATAGTTAATACAAATGATATAAATCATTAGGAAATTTAAAAATATTTACTTGAGGATAATGTTGTGCATCAGATTGAGCACCATGGGCGCCGTGTGAAAGAGCTCCGTAGTGATGAAGCCACTGAGTTCACCGGTTCCATCGGCCTCCACGGCTCCCATGCTCTTAAGCTCATTCCGATGTAAATCTTCGCGATACGACCCCGGGTTGCAATCAAACGAGTCCGGCGTAAAAACTCTTGCCACCGCAAAGCGATTGTCATCTTCGGTGGTGTTGGTATATGGGACGGCCGATTTGATATCAATGTAACCGCAAGTCTTTATATCCGGTATAGCCGAAACCAGCGCTGGATCCTGGACCCCTACGCGGATCGAATTAGCGCGGTTCTTTGACGTGCCGAGCAGCACCGTGATGCGTGCGAGCAATGCGATCACTAAAAAGCTGGCGATTATCATTATGATGGGCCAGATATTCGGAGCCGAATTGATCAGTCTCTTGTAGAACATGGCCCGAATGCGTTGTCTTTTCAGCTGTTTCTTGGACACCACCTGGTACTTGAAGGTTTGAGCTACACAGAGTTGGGAAAACATTCCCATTATCCCATAACCATTATCTAACATAAGTCTCCAACTCACTGACATCCGGAATGATCTGCTGCTGCAGTCGAAATGAGGTGACCAGCTGCATATAAATATCGGATAACTCCCCACCCACTACCTTGAAATTCTCGATTCCCAGCTTCTTGCGATCGTTCTCCAGGTGAATGAGCATCTTCTGCAGTCGTGGACGGAACGATGCAGGCAATCGGTAGGTTAGGGTATCTCCGATCTCGTTATCTGGCTCCACAAATGGTTCAAACATGTTGATGAACTCAGTGATGGGATCATCCGGGACGTGGGGTTTCTTAATGATCACCTATAGGTTACGAAATATTGTGATAAGTATTGTGATAGTGTTGAGAGGGTAGAGTGTTTCGAAATAAATACCAGTTCCACATCGCTGTTGAACTTTGCTCGCAGGAAAAACGGCGTGCCACTGGCCTCCAGTACGCCCATGCTGATGATTCCGAGCCTATCGGCCACATGCTCCGCGTCTCCAACATTATGGGTGGAAAAGACGAACGCCCGATTTTCTTTTTCCGCGTTGACAATTGACCAGAATATCTGCGCCTCCCGATCCGTTAGCCTTTCCGTGGGCTCTTCCATAATAATGATCTTCGTGTCCCCGGCCAGGCAGCAGCACAATGCCACCATTTGCCTTGCCCCGACATTCAGGTGCCCAATTTTGGTACTTCGACTCTCGACAAGTGGATCGAGCAGTGCCAGCCACTTGCGTTTCTCGATCTGATATCGATCCGAATCATGGGCCGTGAGCTTGAGGCGCACATGAAAATCAATGGTCTGCTCCACTGTTAGCTTCTCGTTCAGTCCATGCTCTGCGAAACGGAAGTCAACCATGTGACGTTGGGCGCCTAGAAATGCACGGGATGAACTTTTAAATTACAAATTCAATTCATGAATGAGAAGTAATGCAATAATATACACGGGCCCTAATTTAAATATATAAAGAACCCTCCCCCACGTACCAGTGTTTAGGAAGGGCCTGCCCATAAGCAGTACATTGCCGCGTATTGGGTATTTCAGGCCGGCCATGACCCTAAGGAGGGTTAGTTTGCCTGATCCGATATGGCCGAGAACCACGAACACCTCGCCCTGGTATATGCGTAGGGATATATTCTTGAGAATCTTTCGCTCCGAGTCTCGGTGAGTGGTACTGATGTGGCGCAATCGCATCAGCTCTGTAATGCCCGCGTCGCCGAACTCGAAATTGCTGATGCTTGGCACCTTGCTCATGCGCACAACCTTATCCGAATCCTTCTCCATTCGTGGCCGACTGTTGACTATCCGCCGGCTGAGATACCTGCCCGGCATGCGCCACTGCATTGCCAACAGGAAGAAGTAGTAAATCAAGGCCGATCCTATGATTGAGACGAAGAGCACCACGAAATCATTCGGCTTAAGGAGTTCGGGGCTTTCGTGGGAGTACCTAAAAAGCTCCATGGCGAAAAGCATCTGGCAGTTGAAGAAGCTAACTAGGATAAAGAAGATGTAGTACTGGTGGGTGTCCCAGTAGCGTTGCAAAACAGTGGCAAAGGCGGCATACGTAAAGAGCCACAGGCACAGTGCAAACAGAACCGCATTAGCTGGATTGCCTACCAGCTTGGCCACCACCAATGCAGTTAATATAAGCTCCACGGTGAACAACACCACGAACAAGATGAAGGCCAGAATCGCTAGGCCGGATAGGTTTGTCTTATATTCGCCAAAGACCCAGAAGCACTGAAACGGGCAGAAGAGATTATACATAAACGCATTCTTAAGCCTAAAAACTATATATTAGCAATGAATGGGAGTCGGAACAATTGTAATCTAAATTTATTTGTGCTCTCGACTTCTTGTTTTGTTTTTTTTTTTGTTTAAATATTTTCGTATAGTATTATTATGCGCTTACCAAAATAATTATTATAAAAATGGCTCCAAGTATAATCAATCGCAAAAATAGCACACAAAACTTGATGGCCCACTGCATTCCAAAAGTATAACCGTAATACCATTGATGGACCATGACACCATCCTGAACCTGCGACGCCACGTTCTAAGGGAGATTAGTTTTATTAAAAGGAGATTTTAATCTTAATGAATTATCGTTCAATAAGCCTTAAGTTTTACATTGTGTGGCCCAAACTATAAAGTGTACTGTACAACTTGTATACAATTATATTTTTAAGAAAGCACTGCGTTGCAATCTTCAGACTAGAATTAGAATACCCTGCAAGGGGCAATGCTATCTAATACGATAAGACTCACTCGAATAATGTTCAGGAAAGGGAGCAGGTATATAAAATAATACAGGAACGTCGGAAGCCGGGCCAGGCTCATGGTGACGCAGGGCTGATCGGCAGTACTTAACCGAACGTTGTACATCATGATCTTCGGGTCCCCATAATCGGTTGGAAATGTTTCTCGAAATCTATTGTACCACTCTATGAAGACCTGGTGCTGGAGCTGCAGGAATCCCTCGCGTATATATATATCCTGCTTAATAACTTTTGTGACCTGTTCCCGGTCGGCATCGATAAGTCCCGAGCAACGAGTTATCCAAAGTCGGTCCTCGGTTTGGTAAGACTTTAACGTCCGGAACTCACTGGGGAAACGGATCGAGACGTCGAGAATATTGGGCGCCTGATCCTGGAGATTATTGCCTATAAAAACGAGCCCAGCCAAGGTGTTCCGCTCGTCTAAGTGATTTTCTAAATCTTCCTCGTTCTCGTAGGGTATCGTTGCATTCAGCTCCAGTTTAAGCCGGACTGCTTCGGCCAGGTCAGTTACAAAGGGTGTATTTGGGGTGTAGCCCAGGTTTAACTTGTTCTTCTCCCGCCTTGAGTCCGTCACACTCCTGAGGTACCGTATCGAACGTGAAGGTTAACTGGGAACGCTTATATCTCGAGTAAAGCTTACTGTAATATGGCGAGGTCGGCCAGAGTGTGAGGATAGATGCTCTGCCCCTTCTCGTTATCGCTGCGCTTGTAGAGGATGCGCTTGGAGTGGGCGATGGGGTTGAGCAGGATAATCAGGACCATGATTATCAGGGCGACTGCCTCGAAGAGCGTGTACCGCCACATATTCATTTCGATGGCGACATAGCGTCGGAAAAGCAGAGCCTTGGTGGCCGGCATTCTAGGTTGGGTATATGTGAGGAGTATGTAATGTATATAATGTAATGTGTATTCACAATAAAAATAACAAGTAAAAGAGAGAGCCAAACTACTTTTGGACCCAGGATTTGGAATACGTCTAATTTTGTTTTAACGGCTTAAAAGGTAATTCAAAGCACATTGCGATGGTTTTTCCAGGTTATAACTTTAATTATGTAGCTGTAAGGTAAAATAAATAAAATAAAGCCAAAATTGTTTTGGGACACAGGACTTGAGATTTTTATAGCTTGAACTTTAATAGTTCTCCATGTTATAGCGTTGTAAAAAAAGATGTCACTTAATGGCTGGGTGTTTAACCCCAGCCAACTTCTCATTTAAAGCCACAAGCCTTAACAGACAACAACAAATAATAATTAATGGGCTACGCCTATAACACAAAAAAAAATCACAATTGAATCACATTAAACGAATAGATCCCTCCTTCTGTGCCAATGCGACGATAGACACTGCACTGCACTTTCCCCACCCACAACCGTATTCTTTTCCCGGGAATCCAACTCCTAGCCAAGCCAACAACAGCATAATCAAACAAAAACCTTCCTTTCCTTCAGTTCGTAAGTTAAATATGTGAATACCACAATATGTACATTTTAAATGCCCAGCTGGGCGGTAAGCTACGGAAGCGACTGGTCTTAATATATAAGTTAGCTTTTAGTTTAAACCCTATTGTTAGCTATAAATAAAATAATGTAAACAGGTCAAATTTAAGTGATTCAAATTATATGAATATTTATGTAATACATTTCGATAAAATAATATTTTATTTTATTTATTTCTAATGCAAATTTGAAACATATATTGCCGCTAAATATTCAACCCAAACTCATCTGCAAACCAAGAAAATTTCTTTAACATACTTCTATAACACTTTTAGTTATTTTAAACTTCTGAACCTTTTATTTAACAGTTCAAAAAACGTTGGTTTTATAAGTACTTCGAAGTCACTGAACGACTGAAAACATCGTATAAGCAGTTTTTTCAATTTGTAGTATTTCGTTCCTTCAATCCCAGAGGGAATCCCCTGAACGAAATATACAATATGGATGGGAAACAAAATATATTGAACTCGATTCTCTTTTGAATCGATTTATTTTAGTCGATAGATCTTTGTTATTGAATAATCGATTAACCGACAGCAAATTAAAAACAGGCGAAGTTAAATTTTTCGTTTCAAGCTACCATTAAAAGATTTTCGATGCGGGAGGATTTTGGGCAGGACCAGTGGTCTATCGGGGACGACTCACTGTTCCAGCCTTGCGGACTGATTGTGGCTGCGGCTCACGCCGGCAAGTCGATATTCATCACCTGGAATCAGTATTATTTGCTTAACTTTCGTTTCAAAAAGGCGGACAGTAGTCGCGTCAAAATGACCAAGGTGCGCATACCACTGCCCACGGGAGCGAGTGGCGGCCGGTACCTGAGGAGCGTGCACACGCTGAAGTTCAACACAATGCTGCTGATGTCTGACGGCGGGATCTACTGTTTCGGTTCCTTCAAGGTTCTGCATGCCATCCAATGGCTAAGTGGCGTTCGCTGCTTTGCCATAGTCGGCAATGGATTCAGCGTAATACGGGAGGAGGAGCAGCGCCTGCTGCTGCAGAGCTATCTCGATCTGCCTGGCTTGGAAAAGGGCGAGAGCACGCTGCAGCACACGTTCGACATTACGTACGATGAGCAGAACATATTCCAATGCGACTGGCAGCATGACGAGTACACGCTGACCACTCTACTGGTATCCAGCGAGAAGGAGGAGCGGTTCACGCAGTGCCTGTTCGGGGTTACAGCTACCCAGCAGGAGTACGTCCACATCTTTAGCATAGGCGGCCATGTGTTTGCCCTGTGCCAAACCGAGCCTCGTGACGAAGGAGCGGAGAACCCGTACCACATTGAGCTGCTCTGCGTGTACGCTGCGATAGTAAAGTTCATCCGCATCCTGCCCGACCAGAACCTCTGTTTGGTGTTCCTCAGCAATGGCAGCGTGGACATGTGGTACGTTTCCTGTTTGCTTAACATCAAGCAGCGTCAGATGCATCACACCGGTGCCGAGTGGCTGGACTACGATGCTACCAGTGAGAACGGTGACTTCTACTACACCGACGGCATTCAGCTGGTGCGACTGCGATTTAAGTACAACGACCAGCTGGACGAGTGCTATGTCCACACCATGGTCAAGCCAGTCCCCGGCATACAGTGCTGCACTTTCCTGGACCACAGCGAGCAGTTGGTTTGCCTCAGTGACAACAACATATTCTACCGCATCGGCTTTGAGGTAACCGATCATAGCAAGGACTCCCCAATGGCCGACTTTACACCCGAGGCCATTGAACGGATAAGGCACAATGCCCAAGCCTTAGAAGCGTATCAACGACAGCCAGCTATCCTCCAGGAGGCCCTGCAGAAGGAGTACGAGAAACAGCAACTGATTGCTGTGGGCAGGAATCGTTTCGACGAGAGCCTCAGGGCATCACTCGAATTCCATCGTCGAATTCCCTGCCACGACGACGACACTGTCCTGCTCCTGCAGCCTCAAGAGCCGACTCTTACAGCGGGCAACCTCTTTGCCGTGCTGAACCTCACGGTCATTAATGGACAGCCTCTACAACATAGCAAACACTGGCAGCTTCTGGTGTGCTTTGAGCACAACATATATGCCTTTCTGTTGCCTACGGATGTACTCTTGAACAGAAGATGCCACATTGCTGTGCCGTTGAGAAAGTTAAAGAACGAGTTTCTGCCTAGGTTTAGCATCAAATTGGTGGCTTTCATTGAGATCAGCAGCCTAATAAGTGCGGTCCTTCTTCCCGTAGCGGTAACCAAGAGTGCAGCCACCTATCGTTCTGTTTTCAGTGCCACTCGATCGGTTACAGATATTCGCTCGTATAATCTGCAAAGACCAATGGCCAAGGCCTCAGCAAGTGAGCCCGTAATTCAACACACGATTCGTCTCGGCAACAGCTTGACTCTCCCTAAAATTGCTTGTCTGTTTAATGCTTCTATGAATGGAAACGATAGCTTATTAGACTTGTACTTTTTGGATGACGCTAAGCTACGACTTCAAAAAATTTCAAATGGTGCAATTGGAACGTTGGAGAGCGAAGACGCTTCAGCGATTTATTATTTTAAGCAGCATTTACTTCTGAACGGGGATACCAGGGACCCAGAACCCGTAACCTTGGATCAAATATTGAAATTTCAGTGTGAAACAAAGCGATTGAACAGCAGTAAGCAATATGAAAATTTGTTAGAGTCTGGAGAAAATGTTTCTATGCGTTTGGAGTCTAAATATAAAGCCTTAAGAAGTGTAATTTATTAAAAGATTGCTTATCTGTATAAAGGATTTTTTTCATTTCGTTTTTAATACCATTTAAACTTGTTAAAAGGAATGTTCTAGCTAAAGTTTATACTAAGGTATTTTGTATAATAATAGGGCTTTTATTTTGTTTGTAAATGCCTTGTTAAAATTTACATCCTTGTATTACATATAATAGTTTTTTATATAATTATTATTGTAAGTCTTTAAATGAGTTGTTTTAATATTAAGATAGTAATTTCAATAAGTTTGCTGATAATAAACTCATTTTTTAAAGCTCTTAGTGCTATTTTGTTGTAGAAACTGTTGTTACAAAATAATGGAGATATTTGTTTGATTTCTCAGGAAATTTTGTGATTGATCCGGTGGTAAGCAATATTGATAGCCAGTTGTCATCACAACTAATGTAAAATACTAAAAGGTAAGAAAGGCAACTGAGCTTTAAGTGGCTAAGTTTGAATACCCTTGTAGTTTGAATCATTTACAATTGATTTACAAAGATCAAATGATGTTTAAAGAAGTGTATATAAATCGTATATGCATAAATACGATTTAAAACATAAAAGACTGCAAAACCAAAGCACACAATGGTTCAAACAAACTACACAAAAAAGTATTATAACTTTAAAATTTACCCAAACATATTAAATTTGCAGTTTTTCAGCATTTACTGATTCGTTTCTAATTATTTTTTTATTTTATTATTATTATTATTATTATTATTATTTTAAATTGTGAATTAGAAATACAAATTTTATAAATGTCTTCTGAGAGTATAAAAGTAATTTTTAATGTAACATTATTCCTGTGTAAGTCATATATTTTCTAAAGAGAATTGCAAGATACCTAAGAGAGGTATCTCATCAAACATATGTTTATGGTCTGAAATTAAGAGATAATCGTGCTGGCAATAGTAACTAAGAGTATTTGATAATGTTCGTAGTCGTATCTTTCATTTATTATTAAACTTTGTCAGCATGACTGGCACTTTCCTATCAATTCCCGTAAATAAAGTACTTTATGATGGAGTGTGGCAAACAAAATTGATAAAATTTTAGCAAAAGTAGGTGTTAAGATGTTATCTCAGTTATTCTTATATATATCTCCTCTCGTTTGGAATAGACTATAAACATTTGTTGGGATAGGTTCAACTTTATAATGATAGTAGTATGTTTCTAAAGTAAATTTTATTTTTCAGAGAATAAAAGGCAATAACAAGGGATCCCCAAGATTGGCTGAAAAAGTTTGTGTCCTTTTTTGAATAACTTATTAATGATGAAAAAATATAGTTTATATTTTTCACGTGTAATAAATAATATAATCCCGTAAGAGTCAATAAAAATACAGATTTATCTCCAGCAAGTCCTCTCTTAAGCTTTCTCTTCCGATGACCCACACAGACCCTATAAACGAGCTACTTTTCCACTCTGAGCTATCAGTTGTGACCGAGACCCCCCGGCGACAAGATGGTTAAGTTGACTCTATACGGCTTGGATCCCAGTCCGCCAGTTCGCGCAGTCAAACTAACCCTGGCCGCTCTCAACCTGCCCTACGAATATGTAAACGTTAACATTGTGGGTCGGGAGCACCTTTCTGCGGCTTACCTGGAAAAGAATCCCCAGCATACGGTGCCCACGTTGGAGGACGATGGCCACTTCATTTGGGACTCTCACGCCATCATCGCGTATCTGGTGTCCAAATACGCGTCAACAGATGACCTATATCCGAAAGATCTCCTGCAACGCGCGGTTGTGGACCAGCGATTGCACTTTGATACGGGCGTGGTCTTCGCTAATGGCATTAGAAGTATTTCCAAGCCCGTGATCTTCTTCGGCCAGACCACTGTGCCCAGGGAGCGCTACGATGCCATTATCGAGATCTATGACTTTGTGGAGACCTTCCTGGGGGGTCACGATTATATTGCCGGCGATCACCTGACAATTGCCGACTTTAGTCTGGTCGCTTCGGTGTCTTCTCTCGTTGCCTTCGTGGACATGGATCCAGTGAAGTATGGCAAGATAAGTGCTTGGATCAAGAGACTGGAACAGCTGCCCTACTACGAGGAGGCCAATGCCAAAGGAGCTCGCGAATTGGTGGCCATTGTGAAGAAAACTAATTTTACCTTTGAAAAATGATTTTTTACTTGAACATTTTGAGATTTATTATGAATTATAAACTGTTATACAAATTATGAAAACCATGCAATTTTGTATGTTTTAAATAGGGGAATAAGGCTTTTGGAAAAAAATTTATTGGTTATTTATTATTATTATTATTATTTTTAATGTCCAAACTTTTAAGAAGTAGCTTTTTGGAGAGGGCAATTCAGTTTTATTAAACAATAATAAATCAAAACTCGACTTTATAATAGAACCATAAAAGATCTTTGTTAAAAAGAACAGCAGCTGCGACTATATAAGGTGTTTGTAGACATTTTCTATAGTATGTTTCTTATCATCTTGCTAAACAACGCCGAATGTTGTTATTGTAAAAAATTCAAAATATTGTTTCTAATATGTATTTATTTCAGTATATTTGAGAAATAAATAAAGAATATTCTAGACGTTGCAGAATATATTTTTCTGAGTGCACAAGTGGCTTTATTATGGTGAAATAGAAATAAACCGTAAGAGAGAGAAATGCCAACAACAAGGTATTATTACTACTATCTAGCTTGTGCTCTTTTTGGGAATGTTTGTGCTCACTTTCGACGCAAATAAATACGTCCAGCGTATGATCTCGGCACTCAGTTATAGAAAGCACCCCGTAGAAGCGACACAACATGACCAAATTGATTCTCTATGGCTTGGAGGCAAGTCCACCTGTGAGGACTGCAAAACTGACGCTTGCCGCCTTGGGAGTTCCCTACGAGTTCGTTGAGGTGAATACTTTGGCCAAGGAGAACCTTTCGGAGGCGTTTCTGAAGAAGAACCCGCAGCACACGGTACCCACGCTGGAGGATGATGGTCACTTTATCTGGGACTCACATGCGATCAGTGCCTATTTGGTGTCCAAATACGGCAAGAACGACAGTCTCTATCCCAAGGATCTCCTCCAGCGTGCTGTGGTGGACCAGCGATTACACTTCGAGTCGGGCGTGGTCTTTGCCAACGGTCTGAGGAGCATCACCAGGCCTCTGTTCGCATCTGGCCAGAGCACGATTCCCAGGGAACGTTACGATGCCATCATCGAGATATACGATTTTCTGGAAACCTTCCTGAAGGGTCAGGATTACATTGCCGGCAGCCAGCTGACCATTGCCGACTTTAGCCTCATTTCTACCCTAACCTCACTGCAGGCCTTTGTGGAGGTGGATCCAGCCAAGTACACCAGGGTAACTGCCTGGATTAAGCGACTGGAGCAGCTTCCCTACTACGAGGAGGCCAATGCCAAGGGAGCCCGAACATTCGGAGAAATCGTCAAGAAGACTAATTTTAAGTTTGCATCTTAAGTAGGAATCCCAGTTCACACGCTGCTTTAATTTCTTAATAAATTGTAAAACAAATATATTTATAGAAAAAAGGTGTTAAACGAAATATCTTCAATTGAAACAATTAATATAAAAGTATATATATTCTACTTATATTTGACTTAAATATTATCCAGAGCAGAGATTATTACTTTTCCCCCCGTTTATTCTTCATATATTTTCTAATTTTCATAAGTTTGTTTTGTTTTTCCATATTCTAAAACTGTATTTAGTTTCCCTTTCTCTCTTCCAAGCATTCAGACATTGGTATTGTTATTTCTCTATTTTTACGGCCTTATCACATTTGTCAGGCACTGTGGTTCAAAACCCTAGAATTTTGCAATAAACAACGCTGCTGAAATAATTCTAATTCGCAAAAAAAAGTCAGGAATTTTTAGGAATCAGAAAGTCTAACTGAATAATTATATTTCCTGATTAATGTGAACACTCTTCCCAATAATATTTATAATGACAAAGTAAGGGTATTAAATTTAAAATTTATTTCGATAGAGATAAACAAAGTATGTATATATCTGTTATTTCTTTTTGTTTATATTCATATTATTTTATTATTAAATTCCATATTATTCAATATTTTATAATTGATTATCGGAATTACAATTTTCTTTATTATATTCGAAAATATATTTTTTGTTCTTTACAGTCCTAGCTATCCCGTTGTAAGATAAAATTGGTTTAATAAACCCTTATCAAGATCACGAATTTTCCACATTCATACAATTGAGAATCAATTAGAAAGAGATATGATACGGCTCTATCTGCCTTACAAAACACTTGACCACTTTTTCGAGGGACAACTCCAAACAATTTTGATTAAAACGCGTACCTTATCACAGCGCGTATCAATTATCTAAGCACAAAACACTGACAACAGATATAGCTTTAGATGTGTATTGGAAAATATATGGGAATAGTCATGTCAATCACATAGAAACTCAATTACTGATGGCATGAACAGCTTTGAATTACAAAGTGGAATTTGTTTAATATATAGAATTAATTGAAGCCAGCAGCACACTTGTTGCTGCGAAAGCCGGCAAACGTGTGTTCAGTTTAGAATCGTCAAGCAGAGAGATCGGACGACAATGGGAAAACTAGTGCTGTACGGCGTAGAGGCAAGTCCACCGGTGCGGGCCTGCAAGCTGACATTGGACGCACTGGGACTCCAGTATGAGTACAAGTTGGTCAACCTGCTGGGCGGGGAGCACAGGACCAAAGAGTACACGCTTAAGAATCCTCAACACACGGTGCCCATGCTGGAGGACGACGACGGAAAGTGTATCTGGGAGAGCCATGCCATTTGCGCCTATCTGGTGCGGCGTTATGCCAAGGACGACGCCCTGTACCCCAAGGACTACTTCAAGCGCGCTCTGGTGGATCAGCGCCTGCACTTCGAGTCTGGTGTACTCTTCCAGGGCTGCATCCGGAACATAGCCGCCCCACTGTTCTACAAGAACGAGACGGAGGTGCCGCGCCACAAGATCGATGCCATCTACGAGGCCTACGACTTTCTTGAGGTGTTCATCGGCAATCAGCCGTATTTGTGCGGTACGGGAATAACCATCGCCGACTTCAGTATGGTATCCTCGGTGAGCAGCTTGGTTGGCCTGGCGCCCATCGATCCGAAGCGGTATCCCAAGCTGAACGGCTGGCTGGACAGGATGGCCAAGCTGCCAAATTATCAGTCGCTCAACGGCAACGGTGCCCAGATGCTGATTGACATGTTCAGTTCGAAGATCACCAAGATTGTGTGACTTTGCTCCGTGTTGTTTAAAGGTTAAAAACGAGATAGGCGCTGCTGCTGCAGGTGCCGGTGCTGATGATTACATAAAAATAAAGCTTTTATTTGTTATACACTTTACAAAAAATGCTTTCAAAATGCTAACTTCAAGTGCAGGGGTTCCCGGTTTCGACGCACAATATATCACATCTTAAAGATTAAAACTTGCTGTAAGAATATAGGTAAAGCAAACCATCTAGGCACTTATTCGAAGGGTTTTTCGGATTAATAAACAAAATATATTGCACAGATATCATTGCCCGAAGGCCTGTCTCTCTCTTTCCTCCTACAATCGATGCCCGTTACGTACTGCAACACTCTTTCGGTTGGGGTAACACAACCTTTCTCCGCTCTTCGACAGGTTTTCGGCATCGAGATGGCAGGCCGCTCTGAATGCATAGTTTTCTCTGATAGTCGGGGTCGTCGAATGTATCCCACCGACTCTGGCTAGCTGTTCGTCTTGCGCTTCTCCAGTGCCTTCCAAACCAGTTTCATTCTCTGCACGCAATCGCGATGCTGGGACTCCCACAGCACAGTGGTGAGTCGTCCAACAGTGGCTCCACCGTTCTCCGCGCTGCGCATCCACTGCAACAGTAGCTGGTAGATCACCTATAAAAGCATGGGAACGTTATTTAATCGGGATTAGTCATGCTATCATATCATAGCGAAGTCTACAAGCTTGGGGTTAAGATAATATATTTTAAGTTTTAAAAGTTATTTTACAGTCCAAATACAATTTCCAGAAATCTAATAATTAAGAATTGCGCAATTCGTAAGCTAATCTAATATTTTCATGTAATCTTAGGTCAATAACTTTTTTTTAAAAAAAACTTCTATATGTAGACGAATATTCTATTTTTTTTCGGTAAATATATTTTTTCGTGTAGTTCGTGCAGCTTTAAAGGTCAAACCAAAGGTTTTTACTGAAATAAATCACATGTTAAAGACCCTTTTGAAGTGTATTTAATTTTTTTTTGCAGCTATAGACTTAAAGATTGTTTCTGAATATTGTGCGCACTTTGTAACAATTCAAGCAAGGGAAAGTGAGATATCAAAACTTGAGTCATGAATGCTGGTATTTTCAAGCTATGCTAAGGAATTCTGTACATTCACAATACCATAGTCTGTTTTTAATAAGTATGTATCTCAAAGAGACATACTGAATGTCGTTTAAAATTCCTCTTTTAACTTTAACTTTACGTTAAAAGACACATTCCCGTGAGCAACCATGTCGTACCTCTCTGATATTTCCATGCATTTGATGATCGATTATCGCCTGATCGATCTGTCCCTCCGACTGTCCAAGCTCCCGCATCACCGCCTTCCATCCCTCGCCTAGGTGCGTGGCCACCGCGTCCAGCAAACGGATATCCGGCTCTTCCTGCGACTGCATCATGGCCACTATGCTGACCGTTTTGCGGGTGGCCATGGAACGCTTGCCACCTTCCGGTGAAGCCATCGTTGCTCCTTCCTCATTGGCACTTGTGCTACCCTTGCGCGAACTACAGGCGCTCAGGTTTTGGTTTATGTTGTAGACTGAACCAAAGTGCAATCCGCTGGCATTTGAGAAGTTCATGACCACCTGTTGCTGGGCACTGTGCACGTTCATCGTGTTGTTCGTTTGCGAATTGTTGGTCAGCCCAGTACCCGGAAAATTAACGGACTGCACCACATCCATGGAGTTGTAGTTGGGGTCGCTGAGCTCACGCAGCACGGACTCGGTGAGATCGGCGGAAGCAGTGGGCGTGCTGATGGAGGGCACCGCCAGAGCACCACTGTTATTGTTATCTCCTGAGCTGTCGTCTACGGGCGCTGCGTCCGTTTCCAGACGTCCTTCAGATGGATTTGGCGCCTCCTTGCCGCCAAAGATGGTGGGCAACAGGTTCCTGAGCTTCGGCATGCTGTTTGCTGATAACTTGCCGCGATGAATGTGCTCTCTTGTCTCCGGAAATTCCACAGTTTGGGGTTTTTGCCTTTGTGTTTCTTTGCGATTTAGTGATGGCAGGCCAAGGAAGGTACCGCCTATCGGTGGGGATAGGGACTAATCGATATCTTACACTGAGTATCGTGTGAACTGAATAACATCGGTTTGTCACCACTAGATCATAAATGTTCTTAAAACATATATAAAATTTTCCCCAGAAAATAAAATATATTGCGATTCAAAACAATAAATTGTTTAAATTAAATCCGAGTGATGTAAAATTTGTATTAATATTGCAGGCATGGCGATTGAAAACGGAAGATGCAATAAGGGATTAGAATATTTTATTTCAAGTAGAATTGATTAAGCTTTCATTGTGCATACTTCATTTTTTTTGTACTACCCTTCCCCATTGACCTACGAGGGTCGAAAAAAATAAAATTGTCGGGGTGCCGTATAATTGTGGGCATGTGTGTAATAGCCAGTATTCCAGCATATTTGTTGGCTTTAAGGCAGAACAATGTTAGGCAGATCAGCTAAACTGCTTCTCGGACAAACATCAACAGAGTTTAAAACTTTAGATACGGCCGAGACAACGTTCGCCGCGATCGCTAGTACAATAA
Organism: Drosophila seguyi; assembly: GCA_008042675.1. NCBI lineage: Eukaryota > Metazoa > Arthropoda > Insecta > Diptera > Drosophilidae > Drosophila > Drosophila seguyi. The sequence continues at coordinate 15,516 of VNJU01006437.1, read as the reverse complement.
TAATAAGTTAAAGATAAGGTAACACTATAACTATCGATAAGGAACGCGGACTCGATAGATTGTCATCGGCCGTGCACGATCAAGGAAGTGCGATCACTCCTTCATGAAGGCGCCAAACAAACATACGTAAATTGAAAAAAAAAATTAAGGAAAACCCAAGTCTTACAATAAAAATTAAATCAAAGTGAAAATATTTATATATTACAAAAATTTAATTTCTTGCTACACTAAATCATATAATAACAAAAAATTTTATACATTTAAAAACTCACTTTTATCTGGACATCTGCGTTACATCCGTAATTTTCAGCCCAAAGGCCGGCCACAGTTTTTGCAGTATCAGCCGATAGTTCGTTTGACAGTTCCGCGACGGCCTATCGCCCATCTCTATTTGCCACGTTCGCTCATGTTCATTCACATTTTACTTGGAGTCGGTAACGTTGAGTTCCGCGTCCGTGCGTGCTGGCCTTCCAATAGAAAGTCTGGGTGTGATTTAAACAGATTAAAGTGCGAGTGGCAGCCTGAATTGGAAAGTGATCCTTGTGGCGGCGAGCGGGCGGCCGCAGTTGCATAATTTACGGCGAGAGAGTGCACGGATATACAGTTATAAAGGGCCGGATGGAGCAGGCGGTGGCAGAGGCGGCGGCGGGGCGGTGGTTCGGTGGCCGAGCTAGAAGAAGCAGCCACGGCTATAGAAAATTCGGGCCGCCTTGAATGCAAGAACATTTTCCTTAAATTCGGGCGCTCGGCGAAAAACAACGTGTTTTCCAATGGTTGATAATACACGGGCGGCGCACTCTCACACAAACACAAAGGCAACGGCGGCTGCCGACGACGTCGTCGACCACGCATACACGGTCATAAAATCACATGCATATGTGTGTGTACGTGTGCGCATATATAAGCATATTTGTCCGATTGGAAGGCGCGCGTGTTGCTTTTTTTGTCTTTAAACTTTCCGAATTTCTAGGGGCGAGTAGTAAAGAGGTACCGAACCCCGCCCAGTGGTCGAAAAGAGGATCCCGGCATAACCTTTCACCTGGCTTAAACATACGGCACTGATTTCCGCATTCCATACAAACGTTCTCTCACACACAACCACACACACACACACATGCGCTCACACCCACGCTCTGCTCCACTTTGACAAAAACAATTGTCCAATAAGCAGCGGCCCGCATATGTTGCCGCTACTGCTGCCCTAAAAAAACGCATACATCGCCGCAGACTTTCTATTGGATTGGGGGAATATGTGCAGCATGCTCGACGAACTGCAGTGTAGGGCATCCATCCTGTGGATGCCACGACGATCTGCATCCGCTAATTGCATTAATATTGTACCAATTGTCTTGCAGCCGACACGCCAAGTTATCAAACTGGATTTGGTCAAAGGAGAGTAAACTAGGCCGGATTTTTTGGATTTTACAGTACCGTGAGTTGAACAACCTTTGCTTCGCCAGAGTTAATTTGCATAGCTTACCATTTGCCGAAAAAACCCAAACTGAAAAAACAGAATCAGAAATACTCTTCAGAAGGTAACGGTTCCCTGCTTAAAACTGGCTACGTCAGACTTTTTCGTTGGTTGGAGAAAATTTACAAAAACAAGAATCAATCCAATATGTGCATACCAATTTGTATTTATGTATTTATTTACTTAGATTTTGGTTCAAGCTGAACTTTAGCGCATTGTATTTGTGCTTTGTCTTCATTTGTCGACGTCAGCGTCGCTGCAGGCGTCACATACGAACGTTTGTGCGCTGGTATTTGCTATGTAGGTATGTTTCTTGTTTTCATTTTTTTTACCTGTGCCTTCTCGAAAGGTGCCAACACTCACACAGTCTCGCACGGGCGAAGAAAAAGAGCGACACAGAAATGTGCAGGCACACACACAAGCATAGGCCCACTGGCACTCGATCGTTTAGTTGTAGTTGCCGGCTATCATCCGGTTTTATATGGAGCTCTGTGCTCCCCTGCTCCGTTAAGTTACTTCGTCAAGCTCTCGCTCTTGCGCTCTCTCTCCCGCTCTAGTCTCTTCTTTTGACACATTTTTCATGCACACGTACACAGAGGCACCATGCAGAGGAAGAATTTGAAGGGGGTTTGACGCCCCAAAGAATATCTACAGAGAGCTAGTTAAAAATAATATTATACCATTTTAGGGGTTGTCCTATCTTTGTTAATAGTTGATTTTTATGCAAAAGCTAGAGTTTTAAAAAGAACATACAATAGAAAGAAGACTGCCAATGGTCAAACGGAGAAACTCGGCTGATAATACATTTAAGGACGGTCTATGTATATATAAAATTTAAATTTTTAATGAATATGTCTAGATATATAGTACATTCAGCCCCATATGATTGAAAATCCTTGCGTACGCCACTGCCCTTGATCACTTATACACACACAGAGAGACTGGCGATAGTGGCACTACAATATCTTTGTTGTTGTTCTTTAGGTGGAGAGAAAATGTAGGCTACGAAACTCGTTGGGCACTGATTTAGAAAACAGCTTCTTTGGTTGAACAAGTGCATGGTCTCTGCCAGAGATCTCTCTCTCGTTCTCTCTTTCTCTCTCCGCAACCTTTCACCCAAGCGAAATATTTCTGGACCTGCACTTATTGCTACTGTGTGTGTGCGTGTACCCAGATATCATCTGGGAAACGATCAGTCGACGACGACGCTTATCAGCCGGGAGCAGCCGATAGCTATCACTCGGCCCCGGAATCTGCCTGCGTGGCCCAGTGCCTTGGCGTCGTCGTCCACTTATCACCAGCAAAGTGCGGAGCAGGCGGCGCCGAACTAGGGAGGCACTACATCTCACCGATCTCACCAAGCACTACGTGGCCTTAGCTTTGGCTCTGGAAACACTGAATCTATTTCGATTTATCAGCGCCATTTCGACGCTCCCTTTTTGGTCACGCACTGTTTAAAGTGGAGGTCAGTCGGCTTGGACTACCATAGTTCCATTTCTTTCGGATCTGCACCATTCCTAATTTTGCCTTGCAGCTTTTTAATTAATTAATTAATTAAATTAAATTATTTTCGGCATCTTCGCCTCTTATGCAGAAAAGCAATTTTTACCCCTGAAATCATTAATAAGAAGCATACTGAGGATTTGAAATAACCAGAAAACTATCATAGTAAAAAAAGGACATACTGCTTATTCTTATAAGAAACGTTGACTATAAGTTGATAAATCCGTATAGTTTCGTTCTTAACATCTAATATATATTTAAGAAAACTATTAAATGCTGAAATTAGGAATTAGGATTGCAAAAAGTTGTCAATTTTGGAATCTTTAAAATACTAATCTTTATTCTGTATACATGCGTGTGCGTGTACCGGTACTTCTTACGTATGTAGCCGTTATCAGCGGATGGCAGCCACATGCGGGTCTTCGGGTCGCACTTATCAACACAAAATGTGGTTTTCGGTTAATCGAAAGTAATGGGAGATGAAACTCAAAGCTAATGAAATATGTATTTACCAAATGAAGTAATTTCCCTATTCCCATCATTGATTGATCGATCATATAGTCCGTTAATCCCGTCCCAAAAATGAAAACAGAAACTTACCATGACTAATAACCACTAGCTTTATCAACCACTGATAAGCTCTGGGTTTTCCGATAGGTCCCCCATGGTGCAATAGTTTTAAACACTGTTTGATAAGCTATCTTTTAATCTCCCTTTTCAGTGTACTGTAAACGACTTGGAACGAAAAAGGACTCTTCTCTTTTTTTAAGTAATGCAAGCAGCAGCAGCAGCAGTGATGGAGGAATCTAACGGTGAGTTGTGACATCTATATACTTAAGGGAAGCATAATTTATGGGGTATTTATCGTACAGCAACTACCATCGAGCAACAACCCATCGCCCTCATCAATGGCCAAGAGCAGGTGTCCAATGAGCAGCAACCATCCTCTCCCACCACTTCGGTGCCCACGCCCACCAGCACCACCAGCGGCGGCACTGGCAATGCCACACCCGCCTTTAGCTACGACGACCTGTTCCCGGCTCTGCCGGCCAACACCTCGGCGCCGTCGCAATCCGGAGCTTCCAGCTCGACGATAGCCCGAGTGACTAGCTCGCAGAAGACGCAGGTAAGCACGGAGCGGGAACACATATCGCTGATTTTTTGATGACTTAACCGACTCTCCTTATAGGTTTTGCATGTTCCCTGCGAGGAGCGCAAGTCCACGGAGTCGGAGAAGTTTGGTGAGGGAGAGTCGAAGCGGATTTGCCAGCAGATCACTAAGGAGACGGGCGCCCAGATCGAGATTGTGAGCGGCAAGAACCAGTCGCTTACCTTCTTGATCAAGGGCAAGCAAAGCGAGTTGCTGGACGCTCGCCGTAAGATTCTGATGAGCTTCTCGACGCAGGCCAGCCGTCAGGTAACCGTTCCCCGGGAGCACTACCGCGTCATTCTCGGAAAGGGTGGCCAGCGACTGCGCGACCTCGAGCGCCTCACCTCCACGCGCATCAACATCCCGAGCCAAGGCGACGAGAGTGAGTTCATCACCATTGCCGGCACCAAGGAGGGCATCGAGAAGGCCGAACAGGAGATCCGTCAGCTGTCCGCCGAGCAGTACAAGAAGTCGTCGGACCGCACCACGGTGCCCAAGATCTACCATCCGTTCATTGTCGGTCCCTACAGCGAGAATCTGAACAAGCTGCAGGAAGAGACTGGCGCTAAGATCAATGTGCCGCCGCAACAGGTGCAGAAGGACGAGATCATCATATCCGGCGAGAAGGATGCCGTTGCAGCGGCCAAGGCGAAGGTGGAGGCCATCTACAAGGAGATGGAGAAGAAATGCTCCACCGTCAGTGTAGAGGTGGCCAAGCCGCAGCATCGCTACGTCATTGGTCCCAAGGGCTCCACCATCGCTGAGATCCTTCAGCTGACTGGTGTGTCCGTGGAGATGCCGCCTAATGACTCCACCCTGGAGACCATCACTCTGCGTGGACCTCAGGTGGCCTTGGGCAATGCCCTCACTGTGGTTTACCAGAAGGCCAACTCGGTGAAGTCGGTAGAGATCAATGCCCCGCACTGGATCCACAAGTATGTGATTGGTCGCAAGGGCGCCAACATGAAGCAGCTGGAGGAGGACTGCCCCAACGTGAACGTTAACTGCCTGGAGGACAAGATCAAGCTGGAAGGCGATCCCGAGAACGTGGACCGGGCTGTCTCCTACCTGACCGAAATTATCCGCAATTACGAGGATAACTTCACGTTCGAGGTAATGACAGTCAATCCCTCGTACTACAAGCACATCATCGGAAAGGCCGGCGCCAATGTCAACCGGCTGAAGGATGAGCTCAAGGTGAACATTAACATCGAGGAGCGGGAGGGTCAGAACAACATCCGCATTGAGGGTCCTAAGGAGGGAGTGCGGCTGGCGCAGCTTGAGTTACAAGAAAAAATCGACAAACTGGAAAACGAAAAATCGAAGGATGTGATCATCGATCGCCGTTTGCACCGTTCCATTATCGGCGCCAAGGGCGAGAAGATTCGTGAGGTGAAAGACCGCTATCGTCAGGTGACGATCACGATACCCACGCCCCAGGAGAACACGGACATTGTTAAGCTGCGCGGACCCAAGGAAGATGTGGATAAGTGCCACAAGGATCTGCTCAAGCTCGTCAAGGAGATCCAAGAGTCGTCGCACATCATTGAGGTGCCCATCTTTAAGCAGTTCCACAAGTTCGTCATCGGCAAGGGTGGCGCCAACATCAAGAAGATCCGTGACGAGACGCAGACCAAAATCGATTTGCCGGCTGAGGGAGACACCAACGAGGTGATTGTAATCACTGGCAAGAAGGAGAACGTCCTAGAGGCCAAGGAGCGCATCCAGAAGATCCAGAACGAGCTCTCCGACATCGTCACCGAGGAGGTGCAGATCCCGCCCAAGTACTACAACTCGATCATCGGCACTGGCGGCAAGCTCATCTCCTCCATCATGGAAGAATGCGGCGGTGTGTCCATCAAGTTCCCCAATAGCGACTCCAAGAGCGATAAGGTAAGGGAAGCTCTTCCATAGAACCAATGTCTGTTTTACTTACAATACGATTTTTCCTCAGGTCACCATTCGGGGTCCCAAGGACGATGTGGAGAAGGCCAAGGGCCAGCTGCTGGAGCTGGCCAACGAACGGCAGTTGGCTTCCTTCACTGCCGAGGTGCGTGCCAAGCAGCAGCACCACAAGTTCCTCATCGGCAAGAACGGCGCCTCCATTCGCAAGATTCGTGACGCTACTGGCGCTCGCATTATCTTTCCCTCAAACGAAGACACCGATAAGGAGGTGATTACCATCATTGGCAAGGAGGATAGTGTGAAGAAGGCCCGTGAGCAGCTGGAGGCGATCATCAAGGAGTGCGACGAGGTCACCGAGGGCGAGGTAGCCGTCGACCCCAAGCATCATAAGCACTTTGTGGCCAAGCGCGGCACCATCTTGCATCGTATTGCCGAGGAGTGCGGTGGCGTAATGATCTCCTTCCCCCGCGCCGGCACTAATTCGGATAAGGTGACGATCAAGGGCGCCAAGGACTGCATCGAAGCGGCCCGCCAGCGCATTGAGGAGATCGTCGCCGATTTGGAGGCGCAGACCACCATCGAGGTGGTGATCCCGCAGCGCCAGCACCGCACTATAATGGGTGCTCGGGGCTTCAAGGTGCAGCAGGTGACCTCCGAGTTCGATGTGCAAATCAAGTTCCCCGATCGCGATGCTACCGAGCCCGTCGAGGGTCTCACCAATGGCGGTAGCGGTGTTAACGGCGCCGGCGATAGCCAGGACGGCGAGCAGGAAGCGGAGGCGGCGGAGCCAGTGCGTCAGTGCGACGTTATCCGAATCACGGGCCGGATCGAGAAATGCGAGGCCGCCAAGCAGGCCCTGCTCGATCTCATTCCCATCGAGGAGGAGTTGTCGGTGCCCTTCGATCTGCACCGCACCATCATTGGTCCGCGTGGAGCCAATGTCCGTCAGTTCATGTCCAAGCACGATGTGCATGTAGAGCTGCCGCCCAGTGAGCTCAAGTCGGACGTGATCAAGGTCTCTGGAACGCCCGCCCGCGTGGCCGAAGCGCGCGAGGCTCTGGAGAAGATGATCGAGGAGTACGAGGCCGATCGGGCCGACCGTGAACTGCGCTCCTACGTCCTGCAAGTGGACGTGGACACCGAGTACCACTCGAAGCTCATTGGTCGCCATGGCGCTGTGATTAACAAGCTGCGTGCCGATCACGACGTCCACATTTCGCTGCCCAAGCGCGATGATCCCAATCAGCGCATCATCTCCATCACCGGCTACCAGGCCAAGGCTGAGGCAGCGCGCGATGCCATCCTGGAGATTGTCGGCGACCTCCAGACCCTCCACCGCGAGGTAATTGAGATCGATACGCGCATCCACTCCCACATCATTGGCCATCGCGGACGCACCATTCGCAAGATCATCGAGGATCACAAGGTGAGTGTGTGCACCGGAAAGCCTCATTTAGCTATTTTCTAATCGGGTTTATTACTTCTTCGGTCAGGTGGACATCAAGTTCCCCTCTTCCGACGAAGCTCAAACCAATCCCAATGCCGTGACTATCATTGGCAAGGAGGAAGACGTTGAGAACGCCAAGGATGTGCTGTTGAGCATGGCCGAGGACTACGAGCGTGACTACTTGGAGAACTTGCCGCCATCGCCGCAGCCACAGACGGTCGGTGCCTTCCTAACTGGATCCGGATCTGGATCCGGTTCTGGCAGCGGCGCTGGCGGTGCTGCCAGCGAGAACGGTTTCGTCATTAAGGACGCGCCGTGGGAGAAGAAGCAGCAGGCCAAGAATCTGACTGCGCCCAACACTCAGTCGCAGGAGGACTTTCCTCACTTCGCTGCTGGCGGGGCTCCGGCCACCACCACGCCCATCACCTCAGTGTGGGGGCCCAAGAACTAAGGTCGCCCAACAGCAGCGGCAGCAGCAACAGTAGCAGCAATAACTACGCGTCGGGGTGCGCCGGGGATCGGAGCTGGAGCTGGGCGGCAGAGCAGCGGCGGCAGTCGTGCGAACGGATGTCTCCTTAGTCGAAAACTAGTGTCAAAAACAAACGGTATATAGGTTGTCTCCCAGGAGCTTTTGTACACGCAATTTGTGCAGGTTAATTGAAAAAAAATTTAAATCGTGAATGACAAAACAAATCCAACCAACAACTATTTTTATATATGATTTGATACAGAATCGAACCCCTAAACACACACGATCGCAAGACATAACAACAACGACACTCACACTCACACACGATGAAATTGCATTTATACAACATAGAATACAAGAACCGCGAAATGAGAAACAGACAACATAAACTGAGAAACTGACTCACACGCCCGCCCCGACCCGTTCCCCGTAACCCCTGATGTGTCACTTTATACATAAAACACTTAATTGCCAATTTCTTTTTTGATATGATAACCAACCATTCTCCATTGCAATACAAAAAAAAACATAAAAATATTCTAATTAGTTGAAGAGAGGTCCCCCCTATAAAGTATGGTTTTGTTAATTGAATTTTGAAAGGAAAGAAAGAATGAAAGTACATATTTGTAAGCATAAAATGTTAATTACATTTACACAATCAATCTGTAACTTCGATCCTCTGTCTCTAACCTCTCCACCTCGCTTTTATCTTAGCATGATTATATTCCATACTCAGATATTTTGTTTTCGGAAGATTCCCCTCCAAAAGTTAGTGATTATTATGATTTATGCGGCGTAATATAAAAGCCAACTAAATGTTAAATTAACGTTAATTGTATTTGTAAAAACGTTTCCTCGAGAGATAGAGAGTGTTTGGATGATGGAGGTGGCGAACTTTATTTGAACATCAATTATATAATTATACAAAAACTTATACATTACAATTTACACTGTCTGCTCCTACTCCCTTCTCCCAGATCCCGCAAAGGCGACCCCGAACACACATACACAACACAAACACACCCCTACTATTCACATTTCAAAATGAGTACCAACATTTTAACTTTGTGCAATCCCCTTGATTTATATTAAATTGTTTTCGACTTATGTTTTCCGCTCTTAACTTAACTTTGTATGCGCTGCGGTGTGCAAGGCCTTAAAAAAGGGAAAAATATAGAAAACATCTGAGTACCGCCAGTACTTTGTTGACTTCATTTTTTTCCACCGCGCATTATATAATCTGACAGTTGAAACACAAAAGTATGAGAAAAATTTTTAATTTTTTACTATTACTATTCAATAAAATGATGAAAAAAAACCATATAAAACCATAAATAAAAAACGTAAACCAATTGTATCTTTTTCGTTTCTTCGTTCGTTTTTCTTTCGTTCTTCGTTTCGTATTTTGGATTGCTTGGTTTAATTTTTTTAAGAAAAAGAACCCAAAATGATAACACCAAGAATATAACAGACCTGATATTGTAAATTTTTAAAAAATATACATACATATTTACAACAACTGCATTAGTAATTCTAAGAACGTAGAGAATACGACGAAATGATATAAAATGTATATATTTTCCTATATTAACGGACAAAATCAAATGTACGACGAAAAGAAACGAAAGGCGAAGGCAAATGGTGGCATTTTGCAAAGGCTGCAACCAAGATATTTTCACTCACGATTCAACGTTTTTTATTACTATTATTATTATCATTTTCAATGCAGATATATGGCAGAAAAACTTCATCCGATTGTATTTATTTCTTTTGAAATACAAAAGTTTTAAACTGAAACGTGTGTTTGAATAACGGTCAATTCAGTTTGAATTGACAACTCTGGGCAGTGGTGGGAAAGCTCCGATTATTGCACGATTAAGTTAATTTTGACGCACGTGAATAATTAATTTAAGATAAAGCAGCGAGCCCAAAATTTAATTTGGCTTATCCAAACAAAACTTAAAAAAAAAAAGAAATTAATTGCTATTTTAAATAAATCGATAAGTCGGGAAGGTGTTCTATCCCCTGCTGGGCTTTTTCCTCGTGTCATTTCTCAATTATCGAGCTGCGGCCACACTGCTAAGAAGCTCGGGCAACAAAAAGTAATTTTCAACTTAAAATTTAGCGACAAGTGCGTTTTCTCTCGAAGTAAAAACCGAAATTGCAGAGGACTACCGAAGCTATCGTCACCATGGAGGACCGTAAGTTTTCCGCAGCAGCGAAAAGTGCAATCAATGCAATTTGCAAGCCGCTGCACATGTTCCGGCGGAGGTGTATCTTCTTGCCATTCGTGGGGACATCTACCTTGTGTACCTTTGTTTGTGCGGTGCCGCCAATTAGGGATTCATCGCAGGACGCTGATTCAGCGGACGGCTTGCAGGTGTAGATGACCTAGAGTAAATAGGGTGTTGGGTCTGGCCTTGGAGCGGCGCTGGATTCGGCAGATGAGTCATGGTTCTGATTTGCGTAGGGTGAAAGGCTTTCCAACAACCAAGCTCGCCAACTCGTGGGAGTCGTTCGACATGTCGTGATATGTGAAGAGGAAGACTGTGGGAATGAGAAGGTGGAAAATGTGAGGCGTAAACATTTTTGTTTTATATGGACGTCGATGTAAACACTGCAGTTTATTCGCACGCCGCTGCATACGTGGCTGCAGCAGCGAAACGCAAATTCTGTTAAGTCGGCGATGGGACAGGAACGCCTCCTCAGGCTATGCGGTTTTTATCAGCACATATTGGTGCCCCGTTAATTGTCCGAGCTTTGCTCTTCATCCAATAACTCTGAAGCAGCCAATAATTGGCCATTGCCTCCACTTGTTGAGCGTTCGATTGGCCCTGCCACAACAACAAAGACGTAAACAGCAGCACAAGCAGCAGAGACTGCCATAAAACCAGACCTAAATACACAAACATACATACATGCAGATAAAGTAAGCCCTCACAAAGTGGAACAATTACATCATGTTGATGGTTGAACAGTGGACAATGGTTAAAGGAAACTGGGAAAATTCAGCATGAAAAAATAATTATGTTAATTGCTATTTAGCCTCTGAAGTTTTCTTAAGTTTAGCTACAGTAAATACAAGTTAAGCTGAACTTATTTGTTTACAATCAATGTTTTTCTAAACTAAACTTGAGAAAGTCTGTTTAACGTAGTTACAGCTAGTAAAACAGAAAATTAAAATCACTGTAATTTTAAATTATTTGTTAACACTGGACAAAACTGTCTTTCCTACAGAAAAATATTAAACTACCATTGATACATATTTTCTCTTATTCTGCTAATTAACAAGTGATAAGACTTAAATAATTATAAGTTGCATTGTTCTCCCGGACGCCGTACATGTGTGCAGTACTTAATCATTGGCAGGAACCTAAAAATTGTCATATTTTTAGAGTTTGTCAAATGGCTTATTTAAATATTAAAGGCCAAAAACCTTAAACCATTTTTTTTAAGTTTTAGGATTTAAAAACTCAATAACCACATTATTCTAAACGTGTTACACATTAAATTCTTTGTTTGTTGCCAGTATTTTCATAAAATAAGCATACGTCACAGCTGACTCATCATTATTTTTGACGTTTATCAGAGACACAATAGATAGTGACATTTAATTGGATATTTATCAACCGTTTGATAACGCCAATTGCCGCTAAATTGATTTATTTAGTAACTAAACGATACATTAAATAATATCGTAGAACCCTTTTCTCTGAGCTGCTGTCCATCCTAACTTATTTTCTCTGTGCTTGATAGTTTTTACTGCTACTACTGCTTGCTCTTTTTGAAGTTGCTCCTTTCTGCTTTGCGCTCTTTTATTTTTTCTGGCGTTTCTTTCGTCTTTCGTGCTGACACGAATCATCATGGCAAGCGGAGCCAGCCAAGCCAAGCCAGCTACCACTTACCATCTACCTATTTCTAAGCCAAGATCGAGTCAGTTGGCTCTTGGCCGTAGGAGAGCGTGGAAGCAGAGGCCCAGAACCGGAACATAAACCGCTGGCCATACAGAAACTGAAACCGAAAACAAGCTCTGCGATCTCGTGGATTAGGGAGCAGGGGTATTTTTATGTGGAACTCGGCGGTGCACGAACTGAAAGCTCAGCAAAGATCCAGAGAGCGAGGAAAATGTGCGCCAGCGCTGACCGTGGAAACTTGATACGCGCCCAGGTGTAGGCCAAGAGAAGACCACATGCTCCTCCGCCAGCGGCTGCCTCTGCCGCTGCCACGTTCAAAATAGAAAGTGCTGTTTGGCGGCTGCCAAAGATGAAAGAAACCGCCGCAGAATGAGCGAATCGGAGCCGAATAGCCTGGAGTTCATTGAGGACTCCTATCTGCCGGGCATCGATGATCTCACCACCTTTACCCCATCACTGGATCCGTATCCGGCGCTCAGCGATGCCGATGATACCTTGGATTGGTACGGCGAGGCGCCGGTGGATAGCGAAGCGGAGCTATATCTGCGCAATTTAACGCTGGATCAAATATTTTACGATGTCGATTCAGACTACACCAACAGCCTCGAGCTGCAGGCTGTGGAAGCCGAGTTCATGGGCGCCAAGCTGGCCAACCAGGCACCCACCGCCTCGATGGCCAAGCGCTTCCGCCTGAAGTTCTTCGCCAAGCGAACCATGCGCGACCTTAAGGTCACGTTCATAGACTTTTCCAAGCCGTATCTGGCCAAAATATCGAACAGTGATAACTACAAGAGATTCCTCAATATAGCCCAACGTAGTAAAGGTACCAAGAGGGGATTTTAGGTGTAGCTTAGGGTTCTATGTGTGATATTTCCCTATTTTAGCCCATGACTAACCACAGACTAACTTTTCTCCGTCTCTCCCTCTCTCTACTTGTGTGCTGCCGCCTTTCGGCTCGACAGTTTGTGAGTATTTAACCAAAAACTAAACCCGAAAACTAACCTAATTAACCAAACTCATATGTCTTTGCAAATTGTACAAAACAAAAACGAACTAACCGAATTCGGTGTACTCACAGCCTATGACAAAGTCTTTGAGGAAGTTGCTTTTAAAGGAGGTACATACATAAACCCAGCCCCTCCCCGCAGACAACATTTAAATTACGCTACAGACAGTTACCCCCTCACAGCACTCGATTTTTACCTTGTCCCCCCTCTGACTTATGGATATTTAATGGTTTTCGATTTTTTCCTGGCACAGATAATACAGCCAACCTGTCGGAGCCAACATCTCCCGCCGCTTCTGTGGCCTCTGCAGAAATTGCCGCCGAGTTCGCAGCGCTGTCCGTGGAGGAAAAGGAGCAGCGACGCGCCGAGTGGAGTCAGGTGAGAAGCAGAATGTCCCCTTGATCAGTAATGAATCTTGCACAGCCCACTTTCACTTTCGTAGGAGCTGGCCCGCGTTGAGGAGGAGATCAACACGCTGCGCACAGTTCTTGCCTCGAAGACGCGCCATGCGTCCGATCTCAAGCGCAAGCTGGGCATCACCGTCTGGAAGGAGGTGACGGATGACATGAATCAGGGACTGAAGAACATAAAGGAGAGCACCGTGTAAGTCTACTAGTACCACTTATAATCCCGACTAGCAGCCGCAGCAGCCTTTAATCAATAATCTCCTTATTTCTAACCGAGCTTTTGTTTTTGAACCCATGTGAAACTCTAAAAAACAACATGTATTTATATTTAGTTACCAATCAGTGGAGCAGGGCGTGGAGAGTTTTACTAAAGCCGTGCACGAGGCACCTCTGTAAGTAACGTGGGTTGTGGATCGATCGCCTCTCGGGTCTAACGCCGTGTTTCACGCATCTTCCTTCTCTAACACAATAATAACTCTACTCCCGCCTGTTTTGTGACTAAAAGCACTTCCGTTTGCCCACTTTATGTTGACTGGACGATCTCTTCCCAATGGGTAACTAATGCTGGAATGTTTTTGTTGTTCTTCCGCAGGTACCAGCGCACTGAGTCGGTGCTGAAGTCAACGGGAGAGAAGACCGCCTCGGTGTTTGGCAGCATCACCAGTGGCATTTCGTCGAAATTGTCGCAAATGAAAAACTCTGAGTCGATGCGTTCTATTGAGGCTTCGGTGGGCTCTGCCTACGAGAACGTTAAAGTAAGCTATGAACACAACAATTTTATGTGCCAATCTCATGCGGTAACTACTATTTTATTATATATCTTTCTGTCTCTACACACATCTCTCTCTCATACTGTTGCGATTCGTTTTTGTTCCCACTAACCCATGTACATTGCATCTCTCAACACTTGCTCACGCCCACTCTTTAACTTACACTCCGAATTGGGACTCTTCTTCGGTTGATTTTGCTTGCTTACACAACGAACTCCTTGGGACACTTTGGCTGCACTTGAAACTACTACAAACCGTGTCCGCTTTTCTGTTCTATCTATTGTAGACCAAGGTGACATCGCGTTCGGGATCGGTATCCAGTTTCCCGGACGCCCTGGACGAAAACAACACATCCTCGGGCCTGAACTCACCCACAGACTCACTCACTAAGTAGAGGTTTCTCCAGAAGGGAATCCTACAACTAAGCGTCGAAGAGATGAAGAGCGAAAAAAAAATTATTCTACACTCACACACACATAGTACACTAAAGACCCCAAAAATCACACACAACACAAACAATCTTATAACTTATTAACTAACTGCGAATTGTCGTATCTGCACACTAACACCAGGATCAGAATTTAACCTAAAGATCATCGCGTACGTGTGGTATATAACTGGAAATAACTAAAAATCTGTGCAACATATATTGGCATGGTGGGAGCACATAATAGGCTCGAACTGCATGGATTGTTTTCTGAAATTCAAGCCGAATTCATTTATTTAACCATCAGTCTAATGTGTATTTGTAAAGACTAAATAATTCTAATTGGAAGCCGTCATTCCCAGGGTCTTTTATTTCCAATACTTAGTTAACGTTTTTAGCGGATAAAATATATATATATTTTATTTCTTCTCTAGGCTTTGAGTCGCGTGGTTAGATGGCGATCCCATTGAGAAGCAAATTTCCAAAATATTCTATGATCCTATATATATTCGAATTGCGATTCAGAGCTTGTGTGCAAAAATAACAAAACGAAAATTGATTGGTAATATTAAGAGAAGCGGGTACAACCCGCCCTGCTAAAGAAACCGAAAACATGTAAATCGCACCCAATTTGTTGCTATATAATGCTGATCTAAGATTTGCTATATGTGTATATGAAAACTTTGAATAAATGCAATTTTTTGCCCCTGTAAAAGACTCTGGCGTTTTTATTAGTTATATTTTGGAGAAACTTGTTATTTTATACCCTTGCAGAAGTTAGTCAGAAGTTTGCAACGCAGCGAAGGATACATTTTCGACCTATAAAGTATTTATATTCTTGATCAGCATCAACAGCCGATTCGATCAACATTTTCATCTAATTTGAGACATGGACTCTCGGTATTATTTTAGAATCTTGGTTTTCATTTAATGAAATTCGGACTACTAAATGAAATATCATATGACCGGGAAATTAATTGAAATAATGATTAATTCTTCTGTTTTCGACATATTTTGAACGGCTCAAAAATATACCCGATTTTTAT